>VMOF01000320.1:52397303-52649803 GCA_011764245.1 Trialeurodes vaporariorum | reverse complement strand
TTAAAAAATTTGTCTTCTGTAATTGTCTGCATTTTACCAGATGAAATGATCAGAAAGACTGGTGCACCTAATTGAAGAATGGCTGACTTGCGCAGTGTGGCCAGATTGGTGTGATAAAGCCGTACGTTTTACATTGATTTAAATGGGGACGATACGGCTTTTCACCCTCGATCTGGCAACACTGGACTTGCAATGTCACAGAAGTCAACAGTTAGCTACCAATGCACTCATTAATGATCATCTGCTGTCATTTTGACTTTTGCTTTTATCTATATACATGTACATTTTTCAATGTTTTGTTCAATCAACAAATAAAAAAACAAAACAAAAAAACAAAAAGGAGAAAAAAAAAGAGGTTGTTTCCTGGCTTACTGCACTTGTTCTCAGATGAAAATCGAAAGAATCATTCATGTGCACTTACAGTACAAACGTGACCTTCATGCAGGCTGATCCTTGATTTTAAAGGATTTTGAATTGACTGGAGTAGAATGAAAAATGGTGATTGGTAGAGGCTAGTCATGTAGTTTTCAAGTCTATTCAAGAATTTCTTTGATTGGTTATCAGAAAATCTAGAACTGCTGACAGCCAATCTAATGTAGGTATTCCAAATTTTGAACAGACTTGACAACGACTAACTTGCCACTACCAATCACTGTTGTACTCCTAAGTAATTTTGAGGATCAGAATTCATCGTCGCCGAAAGGTCGCACTAGTTTTCAGGTGTAATTGCCAACATTTCTATTTGAAAATACTTTTACAGGAAAATTACATTGAATCAGAGTATGTTTGGAGCCAGACTCCTTGGACAACAATTGATCCAATGTGATTGTTTTTCTGGGACTGTCTTCAATAACGTAACGGTCTTCTATCAACGTAAAGTCAATTCAAAAGTTGCTTAGACTGTTTTGGAAGTGTTTTTCTTCAACTGAAAATGCAATACCAATAACAGACATCTCTTTGGATCCTAATACGTATCTTTAAAATATGACCCAAAGAATACCTTCTGATAACCTACATCGTATTGTGGTTAAAATTTTAGTGTTAGCATATTAGAGGTTCATGGGATATACCTAGATTTGAGAAAGAATGGTGCCCCATTCAATAGGACGAATCTGAGGGTATTCACGAAACCTCCATCGCAATCTTTACAATGATTTTAAGTGGACAAAATGAAATGTTGCCATATAGGTCAGTTCCACCGTCAACAGAATCTACTTTTGATGGCTGATTCTTGTAGATTATGTTAAGAAAGTAACAATGAGTTTTGTTCCATCGAAATCCGTTCAGAAATAAGCGATATATATCCATTTGAAAATGACAACATTATTACGTCATTTTGTTGTCAAGTTTGGACCGACTTGCATGTTTGCACTACAGTTACGCCGACCTGTGCAGTGCTGCCAACCTCTTTGCTCACGAAAGTTCGTCGCGGTATTTCATTTCATTGTTTATGTTCGTAGTTGTTGCTGTGTCTGTGATTATAGTGTTGTCAGGATGTGTTTTATTATTGTTTATCATTATCATTTATTCACAGTAAATTGACGGATTTTAAAGTTTAAAAGTTTGAAATTTCTTTGGCAATCGTTGTTCTTTTTAAAATGACTCAGTCTTGCATCACTGCGCGCTTGGTGGAAAGATATACGGGTGGCGGAAAACGACGAAATGACGCAATAATGTCGTCATTTTCAAATGGATATATCTCGCTTATTTCTGAACGGATTTCGATGGATCAAAACTCATTGTTATTTTCTCGGCATAATCTATAAGAATTAAGCTTCAAAAGTTGATTCTGTTGACAGTGCAACTGACCTATACCTGCTTTACTGAGAACCCTCTTAGCACCAACATATGTTTTATTGGTGCAGTTGTAGTCTCGATCCTTTTTAATAACTTTGAAGTAAATGATAAAAATTTTGTTTCAGGATGTCACTCTCAAAGAAAAATTACGGAAGCTAAGGCTGCTTGACAATCAAGACCAATAAATTGTTGTAATATAACCTTCATAATTTATAGCTGTTCAATTAATGTGATTCTCGTGATGCGTGAGACCAGTGGCATTCCTAGGAAATTTGTCTTTCCCTCTCTTAGCCAGTTTCAATTGATATGTTGGAATAGGGGAGGGAGGGACCGTTACACTGAAAAAACGATACAGTGTTGGACATTGTAAATTACGGACTGTATAGGCTTACCGAGGTATTCCAGTTGTGATGCCCGTAATTTCTAGTGGTGCAACCAGTAATTATGGACTCCATCACAGGAAGTTGCGGGCCTCAAGGTTGGGATTGCCTCGGTAAACCTATATAGACCGTAGTGTTTTTTCAGTGTATGGTACCATAGCTTCTTTGTTTATTTTCAACACATGAGTTCCGAAAGGCCTAGAAAAAGACAGACAAATTCCTAGATACGCCATTAAGCAAGACTAACAAGAGTGTGTGAATGATATTGAGAAACTTACGTAACGCAAATTTGAGATGTTTAAGCTGGAAATATTTATTTGAACTTTGAAGAATTCACGAAATCCACACCCAAACGCATAAAATGCTTTCAAACAAGAGACCGTGATGGCGGTGATTTTCGCCTCTTACATTGGGTTTCCCTGTTTCAATAAGCTTTATCCTCACAAGGTGTTCTCACGACACTGCACGAAGAAGAAGAAGCATGCAATTGCCATAAGCTTTAGGCGGTAATCACGAGGCACCTTTTTTTTGCGGACGCGATATTTCGCGATAAAATGCGAAATCCGAACTTTTATCGCGAAAACACGAAATTTGGTATTTGACGCGAAATCGGCTAATTTTTTCTGGGTTTCGCAAATTGACAAAATTGTTGCACTTTTACGAGTTTGTGAGCTGACAAAATTCGCAATTACGCGAATTTAAGAAAACCGGTGACACGTCTTTCAATCTCAGTCGGGCTCATCCCACAGTGCATTGAACAGTTGAATGGGTCTGTTGCAAACTTTTGCTAAAACGATTGAGAGTGTATAATCTATTGTAAAATCGCCTGAAAAGTTTGATGGTGGCATCATAAAGTCATGAAATACAGTATTAACTTCATAAGAGGCGTTTATTGAATTCCAATATTGCAGCAAAAACATAAATGTGAAAAAAAGCCAAGTTCCTTAGTGGCTTTATTCATTTCCAACCTTTCAGCCACGAAAAGGAGTGAAATATGAAATAAAGCCAAGTTTTCCGGCTTAAGTTTTTCTTATCAGAAATGAGAAACAATTGGTTTGACGATCAGCTGTTATTCTCATGCTCAAGCTCGAAGCATATCACATTCGCAAGAAACTCAGGAGAGGAAAAGTATTTCGGCGATGATGAATTTCGCATTTGTGCTCCGCTGAAACTTGGCTGCGTTTGGGATTGAACGTATAGACCATTATAGTATATGACGACAAGAAAAAAAATTGGATCCAATCATAATAATATGTTCTATCTCGCTCACTCTCACATGATAACCCATAAAATTTTATCCATATTTGCGAATGCTTTACGCTAGTAAATAAACAACTGGTTATCTTCTATCTTACTGCCATATAATAGACCCTATATACGCACTTTAAAGAAACTCTTTACTCTATTTTAATTCTTGAAACATCACGCATTAATTTACAAAATTAAAATCACATTTATATGGAAGGCCGAGTCAATTCTTTGTCTTTGTCTCACTCACAGCATTTTATGCGCAAACCACCACCTTGTTAAGCAAAAACACCCAATCGTTCTAACCTCTTAGCGGCATTAAACTCATATCCTAGAATATGACATGCCTATACGAAACTGTCAGTGAGACAAGGACAAAACATGGGATAAAAATATAATTACGATGATTGTTAATTAATGCGTTATGTTTCTACAATTTTGATAGTATGTAAACATATCAAAGGGCGCGGAATCTATTGATGTACTAAAATCGGCGGAAACAGCACGTTTCTTTGCATTAATTTACATTTAAATGATTGGATAACGGTCTATACGTTCAATCCCAAACGCAGCCAAGTTTCAGCGGAGCACAAATGCGAAATTCATCATCGCCGAAATACTTTTCCTCTCCTGAGTTTCTTGCGAATGTGATATGCTTCGAGCTTGAGCATGAGAATAACAGCTGATCGTCAAACCAATTGTTTCTCATTTCTGATAAGAAAAACTTAAGCCGGAAAACTTGGCTTTATTTCATATTTCACTCCTTTTCGTGGCTGAAAGGTTGGAAATGAATAAAGCCACTAAGGAACTTGGCTTTTTTTTCACATTTATGTTTTTGCTGCAATTTCAGTTATTTTTGTTCGAAAAATGTTCACGTGGAACGAAAAGCACGGAAGATTCAGTTTTGTTTATAATATTCACGAGAGTTTACAGGTTCAATGATTTAGCCCCCCCCCCCCAGCAATTTTTTTGTGGGCGCCCATGAGTCAATGTAGCTATGCTCATACCCTAACCTTTTCGAGAAAATATTTGCCAAGGTTACTATGCAGGCTCACGAAAAATTGAACGATCAGCTTAATGTACAGAGGCTCCTCTCCTCTCCTCTCCCTCTCCTCTTCTCTCTCTACTCCTGTCATCTTCTTTCCCCTCTCCTCTCCTCTCCTCTCCTCCTCTCCTCTCCTCTCCTCTCCTCTCCTCTCCTCTCCTCTCCTCTCCTCTCCTCTCCTCTCCTCTCCTCTCCTCTCCTCTCCTCTCCTCTCCTCTCCTCTCCTCTCCTCTCCTCTCCTCTCCTCTCCTCTCCTCTCCTCTCTTCTCCTCTTCTCTCCTCTCCTCTCCTCCCCTCCCAGAAATATTTTCGAAATTTTTGCAGGTATTTGAAGAAAGAAGAGTTTTAATTAAATATAGAATATGGATTGAATGCACAATCCTTAATAATACTGTAGAGTAGAAAAGGTGGGAAGACTATACAGAAGTAAATAGAATTCTGGTTTGAATCACCAACTGTCGAAATACAGTGTTGGAAGAGCATCACAGGCTGCGAGCAGCGCGTTGCGAGTAAGTGACGAAGAGTCCGTCCGCAGCGCGCTGTGCGATAAGATGTTTCGAAGCTAAGCAGGCGAGTCCGAGTGGAGGGGGGAATTCGAGAAACACCGCCCGCCTGCGACGCGACGGTATCTCAACGCAGCTCGCACTGTTTCTCAGCCGCGCGCGCTTCGTTCTGCATCTGCGCCGCGCGCGCCGCTGCGAGCCGCCACTCCCTAATAAACCTGCCCTTTTTTCTGGATTCACGCCTTCCCTTTTGTTCCAAACCCCTTGATGCATTATATATTCTGAATCAGCTTGACAAGAGCTTTCATATCATACCAAAATCAACTTATTTCAAAGAGATTTGAAAAAATGTCGATTTTTGAAGGTCCAGAAATATGAGAAAAATCGTTCAGAAATCCATTTTCGGAATTTTCCCTGCCATTTGGACCTAAATGGCACAAGTGTACCAAATATCAAAGTTCTAGGATGATCGGAAGTACCTAAACATTTTGATGATCTGAACAAATCAGTCACGGACAAAAAATGGCACTTTTCGGGTTTTTTGGAGCTCTGTATTTTAAGAACCACTCAACATACGGACTTGAAATTTTAGGATCGTGTTAAGATAGTGTATCTTAACACTTCGTAAAATTTTTCAGAACTTAATACTCATTTTCGGCTGAATTAGAGAGGAGTGAAAATCGGGCATTTTGCTTCCTGTAAAGGTTACACTGTAGTGCGGGAACTTGGCTGGTGCACTACCGTGCACCCAGATGGCGGTAAAATATCGAGCAATCTGTATGCATGCACCTTTAACATCCAAGGATTGCCAACGTTGACAACCTCACAGCTTCAGAAGTTATGTGTTTATTTACTTTGTGATTGGGTGTGTTCGATATTGTGAGGTTGGCTATCCTTGGATGTTCGTGGTGCATGCATACAGGTTGCTCAATATTTTACCGCCATCTTGGATTTCATTAAACGTCTCTTGTGAGTTTATTACTGCATTTTATGACTTTCTGATGCCACCAATGGACTTTTCACGCGATTTTTACATGAGATTGGACATCCTTTGGCGCTGTAGCAAAAGTTTGCAACAGACCCATTTAAAAACAGAAAGAACAGGGTCAAAATTCTAGTCTTGGGGAAGGTTTTCACCAAGAAAATTGCGTTGAAAAAAATTTCAAGCCCACTTTTGCATCTCTGTCCGCTGGATACCTTTTTTTCTCCTTAATTACCTCTAAAGAACACGTAAAACCTGCCGTTTGTTGTGCCATTGGTAAGAAAGAAAAGAGAAAAAAACCAGATTTTGTTGTGTCGCTGAAAAAAAGCTAAATACATCGAAATTGAACTTGACGAAATTCCCAATTTTCTTGACGAAATTAGGGATTTGAACTTGACGATAAAAAGGTGCCTCTAGACTAATCATCACCATTACGGTGTCCCGTTCGAAAGTATTTTCTGAGTTTTGGAGTGGATTTCATGATTTTTTAGTGCGCTCATCTTCATTTTTACAGAGTTTTACCCCACTATCAACCTTTAATGAACCTGTAGCAAAAGTTTGCAACAGCTTACTTGTAATAGTGTTTTTCACTTTAACTTAAACAATCTCAAAAGTCAAGTTTCGATGTTGAATTTCACACCCTTTGCTCTTGAGATCACTACCTCAGGCTGTTTCTCAATTTACAAAATACGTTTCTCATGGAATTTTTGTGTTCAAATTGTTTTATTATTGTTGTCTTCATTAATCTTTTTCTGTGTTAAGTTCTTTCTTTGTTCTGTGTTTTGCATTGTTGCAACACAAACTTTTCTTTTCTTTTTTCTCCTGTCATACTTTTTAACTCAGCCACTCAGGATCAGTCCCCCCTAAGTTATCGCAGCTGTCTCTTATTTTGGCAGCTTTAAGATGCGATCCTCAAAGATTGCTCCCTAGTGATCAGCGCTATCATTTCTGCTTTTTGCTGATACGTTTTAATGAAAAAGCCCTTTCCCTATCAAGGTACTCTCTTTCTCTTGTGATTCATTCTAATCGGCAGAAAGGAAAACATTGAGGAACCAACAAGCAACACTAATTGATAAAGAGGGAAGGAGAATAAGCTGACTGATTGTAAATAACACTATTTTCCTAATTTATTACGCATTCCTTGTTGAAATTTTTGTCCATGTAAGCCCTCCGACACCGTACCTGTTCAGTGGTCTAGTTCATTCTTTTTGAATATGCTCTCTTTTTTTTTCAGGATTTAATTTTTTTTTTCAGGATTTAATTTTTTTTTTTTTTTTTTTAAAGTTGGACTCTCAGTCAGTTGCAAATAAATCCCTGTGATTGATAAAAGTGCCATATAGTTAATCACAGACACTGTGTATAAGTATTTTTTTAATCTTAGCTGTTACTGTATCAGTATACGATTCTTGTTTGTAAGGAATTAGTGGCTGTATTAATGTAAGGATTAGAGTCTTAATCTATCGTCATTTTTTTTTCTGTTTGGTTTTTGTTATTGTTTTTCCATCTTCTCTTTCAATTACTGCTTTCACATATGTACTTCATTTTTTTCTTTATTTAGTCGCCACAAATATTTAGGTATTTTGATCGGTTGCCGCCTTATATTTTGCCTTAAAAGACTTTTTTTGATTCTTTATGCAAGTCTCTTTATTATTTTTGCTCACCATGAAAATGTACCATTGCACCGACAAATTTAATTTTAGATTCTTTGATTCATTCCATAATTTTGCTTTCAACCATAGTAAAAGCTCTTTGTAAACTTCGTTCCTACTACGATTAAAATCCCTCTCAACAAAAGTTGCACTTCAAGAAATTAGGCCTGTCCTATTAATTGTGAAATCTGAAAAAACGCCTTTCAAGGATCAGTCTCCGCTCGCCAGAATCTCTGTCGACTGATGTACGGAGAGGTGATGTATGCCTGGTTAACTGCCTAATGGAGATGTGCAGTAGGAAGCTCATTTGATTCAATGTATTCGATCAACGTTTGATCCGATTACGATTACCACTAGTGGCACCAGTATTCGATCCACTGTGATCACCCCTTAGTGCTTCCGGAGTTCAATTTTGACCCAGGTCAGCTGTTCAAAATGCGAGAAGACATAAATTCACGATGAGAGACGTAGATAGTTTAGGAGTATGATTGGTTTAGTAACAATCAAGATAAGGGAAGCAAATGGTCATTGAGTGTCAGCGGTATTGGTAAAGCAAGTGATACATTGAGTTCATTCTTTATTAATGATACTTTTGTGCTTGTTTATACTTATAAAGAACAAAAACCGATTGTGCCAAAAATGTAGCTCCCCCTAAAGAACTTCCACTCGGACCAATTTTTTTCATATTCTTACGGGAAGATTGGAGGTTCTGGTAAATAATTCCATTTAATGAGATATTTCACTCATTAGAAGTTCCTTGCTACAAGCTTTTACTGTACTTGTTTTGTATTTTCTGTACTGATTACCCATCTAGCATTGTTAACTGATGGTCGCAGATGAAATAAAAAGAAAAAATTACTTGAGTCTTAGTCAAGGTTAGGATGGATTACATCCAAACATACCTTCTGTGAAGATATCTTGGATACGAGAGGTCGTTTGAGAAGTGTAGGCTCACCTAGACTGATAATCTTTGGAATTTTTCAACTTTATTTTTCATGGTACTAAATGACTCCCGGTTGGTAAGTTGGTCCAATGCCCTCCGGCTCCTCGTGCCGGGAGTCGGGCAACGCAGTTAGCAGAAATTTGTCATTACTATCAAGGGGTTCCCGCGGCTAAGAGAGGGTGAAAAACCAATGAAGAGGAGCAAGGGACCAACCAAGGAGGATATGAAGAGCATAAGCAGGAAGGACCATAAATTAGTGTTTTAAATTCAATGTTCAAGCAGTGGAAGTGAAGTGAATTTTACAGTGATTACAGTATTAATCAGTGGGGTGATCAGTGGCAAGGAAGTGTGAAAATCATTAATTAGACAGTTCAGTGCAGTGATGTGCAAGTGCGGTATATGATGCGCGAATTGCGGTTTACAAAGCCTACAAAGATACAATTCTAAATGTGCATATAGTGAAAGCTAAGATGGTAAAGGAGCTGGATCGTCAGGATCATCGAAGTCGTCAAAGTTCATTGGATTCAGTGGATCAATTAGATCACCAGCTGCATTAGGAAAAGCCTCATCTGAGCTCCTCAACAAGTCTGGGTCACTATCAGAGGGCTCACTGAGATCCTCCCTCAGAGAAAGGATCAAAGGTTTGAGGAGTTTTAGTGCGCAGAAGTTCTTCCCCTGCGGAAGATGAGATGCCTGAGGACTCTTTCCCCCTTAGACAGCATGTCATTCCAGGTGAGACAGGGTCTCCTGACTTTACGCACACCGAGTGTATACTGAGAGGCTAGCCAAAGGATGTGAGTTATTGGGCGACGCAACACGTGTCCCCAATATTGAAGGCGGGAGATAGAAAGGGCGTGTAAGGTGCGGCATGGATTAAAGCTGACAGGCGAGCATCAGGAGGTACAGTAGAATGACACAGAGGAGAACAGCAAGAGCTAGGCGCTCAAATTTTCGCAACTTGACACGATTAGCCTTTGTCAAGGCTGCAACTTTCATCCCGCAAAGGACTGTTGGACAAATACCCGTCGTGTACAACACAGCCAGTAGACTCCAAGGAAGATGATGCTGCTTCAGGAACAGAACCATGCTATACAATGCTTTTTAGCCTGAACTAAACAAAGACGAACGGTATCTGGTTTACAGGGTGCTACAGATGGTTGAGCTGAGGTAAGGGAAAGATTTCACCCAAGGGATGTCAAAAGTCCCAGTCATTCTATCAAGCACCTCAACATTTTAAAAAGCCCTAAAGGATCTCGAAGAAGGATGGAACTCTTGGTGCAGTTCAGAAGCAGACAACATGCGCCAAGTTCTGTGAGCTTGGCCAGAATTGGCCTAACTCTTCAGCAATCTTCGCTGGAATAAGCAGATCATCCGCCTAAGCCAGAACACAAGGAAATTGGAGTTCTGACAAATTTTTAAAATTGAAAGGGAGACTTCAGAGGCGGTTTTTCGGATCATTTCATTAAGGACAAGGACAAACAAGAACCTGAAATTGGACACCCCTGTTTCCCTTTAAGATCGGATGGACTAATACGGTTCCGGGGGAGTACCGGACAAAATCAGACATGGCAAGGGCTCAAAGGACGGCTAAATAATGAGATGAATGTAAGAGAGAAGATCAGCTGCGGGGAGATGCGATCGCACTTATCAGGAAAGCCTTTAGAAATGCTGACAAGGAGTGTGTCGTGTGAAATACGCAAATAGCAACGCGTGGAGCGTGTAACAAGGCGCGGAGGCCTCGGCACCGCTAAGCTTTGGACTTCGCGAAACGGTCGCGAACGGCCCAGCGCAGCGCAAAACAATCTATCCTTTACCCAGAGATAAGAAAGTCATGCGGTGTGCCTTCCCCCTCACTCATTGTGGCACCGTGTCAAACCTTTCCTGCTGGGTGTCTCGTCTCGGTACGGTATCCCGGCTCTTTCCGATCCTTTCAATCCTCCCCCCTCCAAGAGTGAGAGAAACAAAATCAGGTCTGTCGTTCGCTCTGAAAAATGAGCATAAGAGCTAATCCAGCAGCTGGGGCGGCAGAACCTTTACATTCTACATACATTTATTTTTCATGGTACTAAATAAAAACCAATGAAAATGAACTTGAGCGTTGGCTTTCCACTAATAAACGTTTTAAAATCAAAAGTTGTAAGGTGGAAGCAAGTTTTGTTTTGATTTAAAGGAATGAAAATTGCAAATTTGCCAAAGATTGTGGTCTTGGTGTGCCTACACTTCTGAAACGAGCTCTACCCTTCACTAAACTTATCTACACCTGACTGACAATCTTCAGTAAATTGAGACTAAAGACCTGTGAAGCTAATTTAATTTTAAAGAATATTATCCACTCACAAAAAATTATTGTATCCGCTAAAATATTAAAAATCCAAAATGCTCTTTTCAAAAGAATTATCATTCATCATCCGTGATCAGTCAGCTGACGACGGTGGAAGAAGTATAATGGTTTCTCTGGAATGATTATTCGGAATTTTCATCAAGTTAGAGGAAATGACAATTTTTGTAGGAAGTGACAGCCTTTTTTTAAGTGAGGGGCTCCGCGGAACAATGTTACAAGCAGCAAAGTTTCTGAAACTGCAGACTTTCCAGCCAGAAAAACATTTCATGTTCTGAGTTTTATAAGTTGTTCCAATCTGGTGGCCAAATCTTGAATCACAGAATAATACAATCAGAAGGGAAACTCCCATAAGAGCCAATGGAAACAAGATTTGGAATTTACTGGCACAAACTGGCAACTGTGCCTACTCACTTCTCAAGATGGCGGACATGCTTTTTCAGGCTATACAACCAATCACAACTCGGCCAGTTGCCGAAGATTGCCGAAGATACTCACTTTCGAACATGGCGGCCCGAAGTAAAGAATGTTTCAAAATGAATTAGAGTTTCCCTTCTGATTGTATTATTCTGTGCTTGAATGTATCAAAGAAAAGGAGTGTTGAAATTGAAGACTCACAAAAATGCTCAGATCTCTCTTCCGGTTTTTCTTGTTTTTCCAAATGATGACCCTACAGGATGAATGTGTAACATTGTTCAGTGGAGCCCTTCAAATGATCAAATCTTCCTAATTGTTCTTACTTTAGCATGGCACCTTATAGCCCTGTGAGACCGAAGACAGATTGTCTTTTTCACTTCCATATTGGATACAACATGAATGTGATCAAAAAAACTCCGGACGGTCTATGAAGACTTACAAAATCTCTTAGCCTTACATTGATTGCTCTTTATCTGTTGTGCATACAATGCATAAATATTTTGAAATTTGCTTCTTAGCACGTAGGATACCATGAGTTTTTAGGTTTCATTGACTATCTTATTACTTTGGACACCAACTCAACCATGGTTAGAGCACTGTATTTGATATCATTGTGAAGTAAGTGTCCTTTTGTCGCAGCTCTAAAAATTGATTGAAGACTTTTTTAAAGACATTCCAAAATTCAATTTTAGGATCCATAAGATCATATCGTTAGGTGTTGCAGAATCATTGCAACTGATCAGAGTGCTGCAAACAGATGGATTACTGAAGAAATGCTATTAGTCCCTATTCAGCAAAATATAGTTATCATTAAAAATATGTAGCTAGACTGTTTTTGTTGCGGAATGTTGTAAGCAAAGATTATGCCATCATAGATTACAATCTGTTGCTTTTAATCCTTATTTTTTTGAGTATCAATGCAGAGACATCTGTACAGCCATTTTATAAAGCCAAATCAATAGTGTGACAAGCTCTGTCTCAGCAAGTTCTTGGGACGGAACGTCGCTTTCCCAGAAAAACATTGTAAGAGCTGTTTAGCTGATCTTTGAGGCCTCGAAAAAGTATTTTCTAAAGTATGAATTGTAAACGCTTACGCTCCCATGTTTTTAAATGCCTTTCTAGTGAATTTGAACAACGTAACTCATATCCCTGCCGCATGTCGCCAAAGATGTTCTTCCAGGAAAAGGACATTAAGATCACCATAGTGAAAGAAGTAGAAAAAAAAAAAAAAAATGTGTTCTTTTAATGAACACTGTAAAAGTAAATTCATTTTCTGTTCACTTGCAATATACTTCATATTCCTCTTACTGAAATTTTAAATTTGACACAGTGGACCAATGAAGTTTTGCTAAGACACAAAGACAACCCATACCTGACGACAGTGTTTTGTTTCTGTATTTTGTTTATGGTAAATATGAATCAAAATTTGATCATTAAGGTTCCGCACGATTTTGTAGTGATCACTAGTCTCTTTCATATATTTTTTGACTTTGACGGCTCTTAATAGGTATTTTTCTGATACATAAAATTGAGCCTATTTCACGCATAGGTAATTTTGTATTTGATTTTATCAGCTTAATCCCTGTAAAATTGGTTGCGATTTTAAAAAGTTATGGTCAATCAAAAATTTTACTAAATCTTAGACTTTTGAATGTGCGCCAATTATACCTAGAATTTGGCCGAACTTTCATTCAGCTACATTTTTTTCCAGTAACCAATTTTGTTGGGCAAATCGATAGGACTTGATTTCTGCAATTTTTGGTCTGAAAACAAAATTTTGAGCTAGCTATCAAATTCTAAATCAGTAAAAGAGACAGGTGGCGCCATCTAGTGGACAAAAATCTTTTGGGAAACCACCTTGAACAAGCAAGGAGTCAAATACTCTTTCAGACTGCTTTTAATCAAAATCTAAAAGATAGCATTGGAGAAAAAAAAGAAACGTTTTCAAAGTGATATTTTGAAAACAAAAAAAAAAAAACAACACCTAAATACGTGGTAACACAAGTTTTTGCAAATTTTTGTTGTACAAAAATGTTTTTAAATGTATTTCTTCCTGCCTTTTATATCACTGATTGAAGAAAGTAAAATTACAAATCCTAGCAGTCTAGAGACTGCCTATCATGTATGTGTTAAGTGGTGCAGGGTATGATGTACATTGTACAAGGCAGAGTTGGGCAAATGGTAATTGATTCCTCGTTTTACAATTACTTTTCAAAAGTATAGGGTATGATGTACATTGTACAAGCAGAGCCATTAGTCCTGCGTCGTTGATTCGACGCAACCCGCACTACACGTATCCCGAACTTTGCTCGGTATTGAGAGAAGAAAAGAAAGATAAGAGAGTGTTAATTGTACGTGTCGTGCGGGTTGCGTCAAATCGTCGACGCAGGACTTATGGCTCTGCTTGTACGAGGCAGATTTGGGCAAATGGTAATTGATTCCTCGTTTTACATGTACTTTTCAAAAGTAATCAAGACAAATTCAAGCGATAATCAGACTTACCAATTTCTATGAAACTAATGTGTTAAGATGAAACAAATTGTTCTTTTAAAAATAAAATTAAATTTGTGGAAATCGGCACGCCTGATTTCCATTAAAACTCACCTCTTTTCGAAAGTAATGGATCATGCAATCAAGAAATATATTTTGCTTAACTCTGTTGCTAAGTATCAACCTGAAGAAGGGCCTGTAGAGCGTAAGGTGTGCTCTTTCGTTAAATCAGTAGTACAGTGAGATTATAAAATCTCCTCAGACAAGCACTCCTGATATTTTATGAGTCCATCTTCCGGAGATTTGCTCCATTAAAAACTGTTCAATCTTTCACTGAACTATTATTCAAATAAAATTACTGTGATCCCCTCCCCTTCTCTTGAGTACCTTTTTCGAATTATTGTATACATTAGTATTGTTGTCTGTAAATTCTTGACAGCCTTTTTATTTAAATTTATTTGTTGAAATAATATTTTGTATTTTTTTTACCAATTTGCCCTCTCGTTCATTAACCCTTTTAAATCTGGCACTATTACAAACCTCTCTCACAAACTCTATTTCAATCTCGATTAGTAGAATGGACTTTCCTCGTTCAGTTTGATGCGCGTAGTGATTTTTTTAAAAATACATTTAAGGCAATTCTATGGCAAACTCCTGAAAATTTTAATCCGATAGATGGCGTTACGTTTCGCTGGCTCCGAAAATAGCCATTTTTTTACGCTTTTCGGCTGTTTTCTCTGAACAGACGAAAGAAGACAAAAATCGGAATGTCAGCACTTGCTTAATTTTTTGCTTGAATTTTTGAGCCATGAACGGCCCAAATTGGTTCAAAAATAAAGGCGTAACTATGCAAAGAAAAAATCATGTGTAATTTAGAGTTGTATCAGTAAAGATTACAGGTGAAACAGAAACCTGTAATCTTTACTGATACAACTCCAAATTACACATGATTTCTTCTTTGCATACTTTCGTCTTTATTTTAGAACCAATTTGGCCCGTTTATGGCTCAAAAAATCAAGCAAAAAATTAAGCAGGTGCTGACATTCCGATTTTTTGTCTATTATTCGTCTGTTCAGATAAAACAGCCGAAAACCGTCAAAAACCGGCTATTTTCGGAGCCAGTGACAAGTAATGCCATCTATCGGATTAAAATTTTCGGGAGTTTGCCATAGAATCACCTTAAAAACTTGTGGCAATGAATCCTATGATGAACATTTAAGAGAATAAGACATCATGCCTGTGATTTCAGGCAAACAGGCAGAGCAAAATAAGGAGGCGACAAGCCGATCACAATGGATGCAATGAAGTTGAAACATTATTTTCAAAGAGTTGATTTTTTTTTTTTATGTGTACTACATGGTGTCCCAGACCACCCAGTTATTTATTTATTTGTTTGTTGGATTGAGGAATACAACTGCATACAAAGTGATTGGAGTAACAGTTTTTTATTTTTTTATTTTTGCTAAAAACATACTTTAATGAATGATTTCTTTTTGAAAAAGGAAAGGTTCCACGGTAAAACTTTCATGAAAACACAGATTTTGCGCTTTGTTACTCACCACAACTGTAACACTTAACAAAGTAGGTAATCTACTTCAGTTCAGCCGTAACCTCGCAATTTCTAAACCTTGTGCCTCAATTGAAACCACACTTTTTGCTCTTGCACCCAAAAAGTGTGACCTGCTGAAATTACGTTTGAACACGAGCATTACTTTTCAGCGGGCCGAAACCTTGACTGTCAGAACCTCAAAAACATGCAGTTTGAGACCCAAACTGGCACTTGGTGACAACTTTGTGAAAGTTTCCTGACAGTGCAACCTAGAAGTCAAAACCAGTTCACTACCCAACTTTCCATTGTTAAGGATAGTGATTAAAATTTAAACTTATCCTTCATTTGATGAATTCATATTCACTGAGATCATAGAGACTTATTTCTCCAGAAAGTCTACAATTCCATCTCCAGTAACAGTTGCCAAACATGAGGAATTGATCGGAATTGAGCTACTTTTCAAAACGGTTATTGTAAGTTTTGCTCCACTTTGAATACTATCACCATCTGTCAGAAGCAACAACCTTGTGTTGGGCACATGGAGCCAATTCCTTCCCAAAGTAGGCCTCAACTCTTTGACAGATGTGATCGGTTCCACAGCTGCATCCTCAAAACTGTCTAAAGTCGCCTCCGGATCAAAAAATTTGGTCGCCAAATTGACGACCAAAAATAAAAGGTGGAATTGTTTCGAAATGAACCGTATTAGAGATGCAACATGATTGATGAATGAGAGACCTAAAAATGAGAAAGAATATTAGATGAATTCTAATCAAAATGAGCTGCATTTAACACCAAAATTGGTAAAATGAGAGAATTAAAACTGAGAAGATGAAAGAATCAATGAAAGTTTGGTCAATTTATAACATTTGGAAGCAAAAACAATGACTCGAGAGACTGACTCTGCTATCACTTGGAAAATAGCTCTTACCATGTTCTTTCTGATAAACGGTGGTATGTCATAGACCGGCGAGAGGTCATGCAAGATGGCTACCAAATTTGAAAGGCTGGCACAGCGTTGCCAACCGTATGGCTAGAGCCCTATTCTTACGGCTTTTTGAAGCTGCGTACGACCGATTTTTTTGGCGTTTGGTCGTACGGCTTTTCCAAATTTTGTACGGCTCTTACGGCTTTTCCCAAATTTTGAATGGTTTTTTGTCGAAGAGCGTATAATTTGCGTTGTATTTCAAAATTTTGTGAATTATCTACATATTTTGCTACAATTCCGGTTCGGGTCTGTAACTGCAGAAGTAGAATTGCCGCCGAATTTTTCAAGCGTCAAAAGAGACAGCGTATGGCAACCTGACAAAATCAAAGGTGTCCAACTTCTTATAAAAAATCCAAGAAAAAACCGCGAAGAAAAAAAGCAGAAACATTTTTAAAGCCAAAAATTCGGTTGAAATTTAGAGCTTTTTCGAAAAAGTACGGCTTTTATGCAATAACTTACGGGTTTCGTACGGCTTTATAGCTTTTTTTGGGCCTGGCTTACTGTACGACCATGTCTGGTTGTTATCTGGCTAATCGAGGTCTCGAGGCTGGCAACGCTGGGCTCTCACCTTCTACTTATTTGCATTGCCATAGCTATAAAAAACTAGTGATGTGGGTCAGGTAAATACCCATGGGTAAATGGGTATTTATAATTCCTAACTTTTCTAAGTATTCAGTCAAGTTTACATAAAAACAGATTTCACATACAAATAGGCTAATTATTTTATTCGCGGAACATCATTGAATAAAGACGAACAGATTTTCCTCAATTTTGCTTGGTTGGTCTAACATTACTGCAATCAGTAAAACGACTATTCAGTAGGTTGGCTTGGTCCGTTCTGTTACAATGGAACATTTCAACCGTTTTGGCTAACCGCAGTAAAAAAGTGCAGCATTCCATATTCCAACTTATTCCGGGGAAAAAAATGAGCCTAAGGTGATACTTGTTTTCACTCTGCCACAGAGGCATTCCTACTATTAGCACTGCCATTGTCAAGCATCGTCGTTCTTAACGCACTAACACAAAAACGAAGGCACGTCCATTTAAAAGGTGTAATCTAAGATACTGAATGAGTGCTCTCCCTCTTCAAACAAATAATAATTAAAGAGCTCTTTGAAGAAATGGTGTAAACTGGTTTACCTAATTTTTTGGGAGATTGCTTAATTGTCATCCTTAATGCCACGGCCATGCAGTCATACATAGTTTGTACTTACAAGTATTCCTACAAAAATTGGTGACAAAAATACACGCAACGCTTAAAAGATGTACGTCCTCGAACTATTAAGTTGCGTGTTTTCTCTAAACTAAATTTTTCAATATACCTAAGTCATTTCTACAAAGAACTTCTCAATCACTGAATAATTTAAAAAAATAACTTTTGTAAAAATAATGATTACTTAGAAGCGTTTCGCAGCAAGTTGCTAGAGTCTTCAAATCACATCTGAAGTCTTTTGAGTCAATCTGCTGAAGTTGCCAAAAATACTTACAGTGAACGTTCGTTGTGTGGAATCTCGGTCCTGCCCTGAAGAAAATTCCACTTAGCAAAAGTTCCGCTTAGGACAGCGGTTCCCAGCCGGTGGTCCGTGGACGGAGTTTTGGTGGTCCGCGAAGACCTTTCCAAATTTTTCCCGTTTTGTTTTCTCCCAGAAGTGGCAACGTTGAATTTGTGACTAATATTTTTTTATGTTGCAGGAAAAATAGACTTTTGTCATTGCTAGGGAAGTAAGTTATCATTTGAACAAGTCATAACCTAAATAATTTGTATAAGTTGATTAGTGACAGAGAAGTCATAGCCGCAACACTCCCACTAGGGCAGGTTAGTTTTTATTTTCCCCTCCATTGTTCAAAAAAAAAAAAAAAAAAGTAATTGATTTTTCATTTTTTCAAGTGGTGGTCCGCGGCCTCCACCGATCGTCCGATTGGTGGTCCACGACCAAAAAAGGTTGGGAACCGCTGGCTTAGAAAATTGCAGTCAAGAGTATGGGAGGTTTCACAGTACTGAAAAAAATTCCACTTGGCGAGATATTTCACTTGGAGGACGTTCCAGACAACGACTTTCACTATACATCGCAAAACACATCCAACCAATTAACATTTTCATGTAAATAATTCTTTTCAAAGTTTTTTAAGTTTCGATTACTTATTCTATTCTTGAGTGGTAGTTTAAACTCCTTTTCATGTAGTTTTCATTAAATGATTACTGTTTAAGGGCATCTTACCACTATTGTTGGTCTCATTCAAGAGAGGCAGGTATAAAGAAGACAGTGAATCTATCACGATCATTCGACAGGATGTTTCCTCGTTTCCTAGACAAGTTTTCAGATTATGTAAAGTGGACACAAGATCATGCATACTGGTTACTTTGGTAATTTTTATGCGCTCCATTGTATCTTTGATAACCTGAAGAGAAATATTAAGGCAACCAAATTAAATTGTTCTGTGGTGGGAAGGAAACTGTAGCAAGAACTAAAACAATTCTGAGGGCTTGCGGAAAAGATTTTGTTCCCTCTTGCCAAAAATTCAGCCATATATACTTAGAATGCAACATCACAGGATCTTCAGAAAGCGAGTGCCAGATTTATCAAAAGCATCAGGCTCTGTTTCCCAAAAACCCTTGTCAAGAAACCACATCAAGATTTGGAAGATGAATAGTAATGAAAAGATTACAAGAGGCCTTTTTTAAAGAAGTCCATGGAGCCCGGAGTCTAAGTGATAAAATTTTATCAAGACTTGCAAGAGTCAAATAATCCTGGATAATGAAGAAATCAAGCCAAAAAAGCTACGTACAAACGAAAGTACAAACATAGAAAATCTGATGTGGACAGGATAAAAACATAATTTTTAAACCACACCCAGAGACAATATATAATAGAGACCACGCACTAGCCGTGCACGCGGTGGCTGACTTTTTTTTCGGAGCTCATTAGGAATTAACACAGGGAGCATGCAGGTGCACCATCCAACACGGTCCATACGTTGACTGATGCAATTTCGGTGCTTCTGTTCCACTGGGCAAAAATCTCGACGACGTTTCTCATCAGTCAACGTATGGACCATGTTTGCGGTGTTCTGTTGAGACCCTGAAAAAAAAAGTTGCCACCGCGCGCAAACATGGGCAAGATAGATAGTGCGTGGTCTCTATTATATATTGTCTCTGTCCACACCGAAGACCCTTTTTGTTAGTGCAGCTTGAAGAAGAATAAAAACATTTTAGTTCGGCGGTTTGGAAAAGGCTGGAACCTTTTGGTGATTGCAGCCACACACAAGTTCAGGATGAGCCTGCAAAAGACAAGGACGTCCTGAAAAATTTATCTTTTTTTTTAAAAAAAAAATTTTCCTTTCAACATCCCACTGCGTTTGATTGATGGCTTGACAAATCCACCAGAAAAGTGAAGAACACAGTGAAAATTTGCAGATTAATACAGTGATCAGTTATCTCATTCAAATTACCCAAAAAAGACAAAATTGCTACTGGTGAAGAGGGGCATATTATTCGAAGGATTGAAAAATCCCCAAGTTTTTCTTTGAATGAACTTAGAAGTCTCCGTAAGAGGTTCATTCATTCCATCCAAACTCACCTCCTTGCTCAGCTTCCGACTCTCCAACATATTTTCGATGCGATCAGCAGTAAAAGTTCCTGGCGAAGAATCGATGTAATGAACAATTTTTTTTATTTGTAAGGAGATATTAATGCTAACAGTCAAGGAGAGCTGAGTTTTGAAGCTTCCAGATGGACCACAGACTTCGATCATATTTCCTGTCATCAATTCTTCACCCATCAAATCATCGAGACTAGAAAAAAAAGCAGGAAAGTGAATTTCATAAACATTCTTAACCAGTAAACTTTTTGTGATCTTTATTATTTATTTTTGTTTTTTGTTTTTTTTTATTTTATTTTTTTTTTTTTGCAATTAACTGTGGACCTTGCTGGAAAAACAACTAAAAGAAAAACTGCACTCCAAGAAAAATGCAAAATATATAAGAAAATTTTCTCTACTTGCATCCTCGTGTGGTAAGAAAACCAGCGTTTAATTCATGGTACAGCACTATCAGATCTCCAGTAAAAGGATCAGTCCTTTTCATGGGTTTATGTGTCGTTTCCTGAAAAACTGTTTATGAATATCAGTTACTAAAAATGCCATAACTCGCTGAAAAATCCAGGAATTGACTTGGAAATTTGAGGATATGAACTTTTAACTGTGGCAAATGGATTGAGATGTTTGCCAGAAAAATGACACATGCTGGTATGTGCTTATTTATCGGCAAGGTCAACCAATTGGTTTTTCATTTTTTTTTTTATTCAAGAAGCTAGCTCATCCCATTCACTCAGCTCACATACTACCTACTTAGAAACCCCAACCTACACTAATCCAAGAACACTAATCCAACACTATTCTTACACTAATCCAAGAGTGGAATAGGAAGGACGCTTCACTTATACGTGGCCTAGATGCCGGGACTCGTTTCGATAAGGAATCACTCCACCCTGAATTCCCTCAGTCCCGTTAACATTTACTCACTAAACCACTCCCCACCCAATTATATTTGTTTTTTTCTTGGAGGGTTATTTGGCTTATGTTCTGTAGAAAACTTTGAACCTACAGCCACCTATAGAAATGTATGGTACTTCATTAACATATTAAATAATTCATACTTAAAATTATGATTTAAAATGAAAACAAATGATGATCCTGCAACTAGAAATTGCAAAAAATACAGAGAGCTCAGCTCAACCAGTTCTTTCATTTAACACAATTTGTCTGCACAACTGACTCATTACACGTTACTTTAGATACGATGAGATGAAGTCAAAGAAATTCTTACCATTTAATTCCAGTTTGAAGAGTGAGAGAATTTGCAATAAGATCTAAATACTCATCAATTCCTTTCCTCGGAAACCCTGAATAATTTGTTATTAAAGACTGCCGCAGAGTGATGATATCCTAAAGGAAATATAATAAAATCAAGATGAGTCAACGCTGACAAAAAAAATTGAATACTGACAACTTACATTTCAGGAAATGAAACTAACAGTCTAGAAGTACAAAACCTTAAACCACACGTTTAGTTTTGAACAAAAAAAATGTCGAACAACTCTTTTTAGATTTCATCTTAGGGGTAGAGTAAGTACTTTATGGCAGATAGCCGGTGGCCTACCTTTAGGAGTAGCCTCACATTTATTCTCTTGTCTTGGAATCGTGATTTTAATCAAATAAAAGGAGAGATGGAGATTTCCTTAAAACGCAAGGTGACCGAAAAGTGCCCAGGAATTTTCCCACAACATTCCCCCCCCCCCCCCCCCCCCCCCCCCCCCCCCCGATACAGGGGGTCCAGGAGCCTTCCCCCGAAAATTTAGAGAATTTTGATTCGCTGTGATCGAATTTTAAGAGGTGCTATCCAAAAACTTTGATCATAAAAATGTAGGTACCAATTTTTCCTGATTTTCCTCTTGAAAAGAATAAAATATTGACAGTTCTTTCATAAAAACACAGACATAGCTGTCCTTGCTGTTTGACTTTCACAAGTAAGGATTTGAATCGTGTGTACCTAGCCCAAAGGTTACTAGATGCAGCCCATAATTGCACTTGAAAAGCTTCGATAAAACAAAACATTTATTTCCCAGGCGCCCCTCAGGCAGTCGCCAAGTCTCGCCACCCCCTTGGGCCAGCCCTGACAATATTTGACAAATAATTGTGAGTGCATCAGCGCTTACCCTGCTAGACAGACCACTTATTGCATTGATTCTGTCAATAGTTTGCTCCAAAAAATCTTGAACTGAGAAAATTTTCTTCGAAAATAAACTCTTCAGAACAGCATTGTTCAAGATTGGAGATTTGCAGCAATCTAACCTGTTCATTCTTCATCAAATATTCACGAAAAGTAAAGTTGAGTAATTCGCCGAGAAGATATAAAAAACAGTTTAAAAATCAGATCACGGGATCGGCTACCGGATGCCGAAAATTATTAGTTCTTCATCTAAAAAAGGCCAGGCCAGTGGCCAGGAGAGTATACCTATAAGGTGAATAAACGGTACCTTTTGCAATAAACATTAAAATAATTTACGTCGATTACAGATTACTATTTACTGAAATAGGCGGTACATTTGTTTTTCAAAAGCGTCCGATAATCCGATAACTCCGATAACTGATAAGTGATAACGGTGATAACACAGAATGTGGTGATAACTTCAACTGACAATGAGACTCTTGTTTACTCTTTTACGCGGTAATAGAGGTTATGTTCACTTGTTGATTGTTGTTGTATTTTGTAGCGAATTTTTTTCTAGTTCGTTGGTCCAGACGGTTTTAGTGCAAAGTCAACGGTTAACCAACAACCACAACAATGCGCTCACCGGTTGCAATCGGTTGGGATAAAACTCACGTAGCGTTCCAAACTATCTCACTCACTCTCCTGTGATCCCCATGTATATCCATCTCTTTCTAGTTCCGAAATTCATGTACAGGACCTTGTTTTACGACATATTATTATCAAAATCGCATTGAAATGCCTCAAGGAATTCATTTCTGCCCTAAAATTTCACAAAATACGTCTCTATAAACGATTTTTGAAATTAGAGTGAGATGGCAGTACATAGGGGTCACGTGAGAGCGAGAGAGACAAACCGGCTTTGTTTGGAGCGCTCATCACCGACAGTCGCCATTACTAAAACCAAGGATCTAAAACCAGAGATTACTAAGCTAAAGAGATATGGCAGAACCTCTCAAAACTGTTAATCGACTCCTACGAAGTAGGCAAACTGGCATACGATCTGGTGGACCATTTTTGTAAACAATTCTGAAAGTAACCGAAGTGCGTTCGGTTGCCTGTAAATTACTTTTGATTAAAGTTTTAGTGGTTCTTTTATTGGTAAAATTTGTCCCTTGACATTTTCCATTTTGTCAACGTGTTTGTAAAGTAAAAAAAATCAGAGAAGTGTGCGCTTTGAATTTATTTCCACTAACAGCAGTAATAGCAATGTTTACGAAAAATGGTCCACCAGATGGTACGCCGTATTGTATCACGGCCTATTTGAAGGCGTTTTTTTACGAAATGTCGATTAACGGTTTTCTAACATGGCGGGGATAGGACTTGCCATATCTCTTTGTCTTAGTAATCTCTGTCTAAAACCCTCTATCACAGAATAATACAATCAGAAGGGAAACTAAAATTCATTTTGAAACATTCTTTACTTCGGGCCGCCATGTTCGAAAGTGAGTATCTTCGACAATCTTCGGCAGATCTTCGGCAACTGGCCGAGTTGTGATTGGTTGTATAGCCTGAAAAAGCAAAGACTTCTAATCAGAGATTACTAAGCTAAAGAGATATGGCAAGTCCTATCCCCGCCATGTTAGAAAACCGTTAATCGACAATCGTAAAAAACGCCTTCAAACAGGCCGTGATACAATACGGCGTACCACCTGGTGGACCATTTTTCGTAAACATTGCTATTACTGCTGTTAGTGGAAATAAATTCTAGGCACACTTTTTTCTGAATTTTTTTGCTTTCCAAACACGTTGATAAGATGGAAAATGTCAAGGGAAAAATTTAACCACCAAAATAACCACTAAAACTTTAGTCAAAAGTCATTTACTGCCAGCCGAACGCACTTCGGTTACTTTCAGAATTGTTTACAAAAATGGTCCACCAGATCGTATGCCAGTTTGCCTACTTCGTAGGAGTCGATTAACAGTTTTGAGCAGTTCTGCCATATCTCTTTAGCTTAGTTATCTCTGCTTCTAATACTATCTAGACTGGACATAAGGCCGATTTTAGGGCGGGGAAAGTGAATACCTGGGGTGGGACAAAAATCGCATGTTGCGCCTGACTACGCCGCATCCACGATTACAGTATGTGCTAAGATTTTCAGAAATACATTGATTTAAATGGGAAAATGACTTTTTTGAAAAATTAATTAAAAATACTAAAAAAAATATTTTTCCATTAAACTTGGTACCGTTTGAAAGCTCATGATATGCAGATTTCGGTTCGGGCCGGTTTTATATGTGATTTTTGAACGAGGAACATTCTGCAGGGGCTTACAGTTGGGT
Source organism: Trialeurodes vaporariorum (assembly GCA_011764245.1). NCBI lineage: Eukaryota > Metazoa > Arthropoda > Insecta > Hemiptera > Aleyrodidae > Trialeurodes > Trialeurodes vaporariorum. Next base: position 52,625,428 of record VMOF01000320.1, on the reverse strand, counting down.
ACCGATTTTCTACAGAGTGTTTCATAAAATTGTTTTCTTTGTACTTTTTTTGAATGGTTACAGCTCAAAAAAATAAAATTTATGCGATGAATTATTGAGACACACAAAACAAATAACTTTAATCATAACGTAGATTACGTAAAATTGAATATATACAGCTATGTAGGTTGTCTCAGCGGGGTACCGAAACGGTGGAACACCCCGTAGAATCGAGGAAAATTGACCTAACTTTGAGCCTCTGTAGTATGTTTACGATTGAAAAAACGGTATAAAAACCGGCCCGAACCGAAATTTGCATATCATGAGCTTTCAAACGGTACCAAGTTTTATGGAAAAATATTTTTTTTAGTATTTTTAATTAATTTTTCAAAAAAGTCATTTTCCCATTTAAATCAATGTATTTCCGAAAATCTTAGCACATACTGTAATCGTGGTTGCATACCGATCGGTTTCAATGGGCAGGCGTTATGTGTCCAGTCTAGATAGTATTAGAAGTCTTTGTGAAAAAGCATGTCCGCCATCTTGAGAAGTGAGTAGGCACAGTTGCCAGTTTGTGCCAGTAAATTCCAAATCTTGTTTCCATTGGCTCTTATGGGAGTTTCCCTTCTGATTGTATTATTCTGTGCCCTCTATCACCCTCTATCTTTGTCTCAAATTTCTATAAACACTAAAATAAGGAAAGTTTTAAGGTTAAAGTAAGTATGAGATGAGATGAAACCTTGCTATTCAGTCTTTTTTATTCTGTTGCTCTTCGGTTCTGCGTTTATAATTTATAGTGAACTAACTGCTGACGCAGCGTGTCGTGCACTCTGCCACCATTGATTTTTGTCTATTCTTAGTCAGTGAAGAAACAGAAACTGTATTATTATTTATTGTTTTTCTTTAGAAATAATTGTATTCTAGTCAGCAGATCTTTCAGGTAGAGCTGTAGTTCCAGGGAGCTGATCGGGGACTTCATAGTTAAACATATCGATAAAACTGAAAACAAGTGACACGATTGGGTGGGAGACCGATGTGGGGCGGAAGTCTTTCGAAAACCATTGTCCAGTCGCTCGGTAAGTAAAGGTTGCTCCGTAGACAACTTTACATAACGAGCGACTGAACAATGGTTTTCAAAAGACTTCCGCCCCACATCGGTCTCCCACCCAATCGTGTCACTTGTATTTAGTTTTATCGATCTGTTTAACTATGAACTCCCCGATCAGCTCGCAGAAGTGTAAGTTGCGCATGAAGACGGATAATCTTTGGAGTTTTCCGAAGTCATTTCTCTTACTTATTACGGAGTATAAATGAATAAAAATGTATTTGAGCGTTTGCTTTACATTGAAGAATGCTTTAAAATCAAAAGGTTTAAGTGGCAGGAAAGTTTTGTTTTGATTTGAATGAATGAAAATTGAAAATTTGCTAAAGATTGTGGGTTGTGGGTGAGCTGTACCTACACCTCTGACATAGAATAAGAAGGTGAACAGAAGCGAAACTCCCATAAGAGACAATGGGTCACTCGGATAGGCCTAGTTTTGCTTAGCTGGTTAGTATGCTGGGAACCATTTCGAAAAGCCTGCGCTCGCGAAACCAATGTCAGAGCACCCAGAGCCTGAGAAAACATAGTACTTCGTGTTTGTTTACATGCTGTGAACCACCGCGTACTAACCAGGTCGGCCATGACAGCATGACCCAAACCGGGTCGCAGTTTCGCTTCTGTTCACCTTCTTATTCTATGCCTCTGAAACAAACTCAATTCCACGTTCCATCCTGTTGACCCTCCAACTATTGTTTCAATGTCAGTGAATTGATTTGCAAATACTTACCTTTAATTTGATTTTTTGTAGTTTCAAAATTATAATTTGTGATCTTGTTGGTTTTTTCAGCGGAGGATTGATAAATCTTGCCTCAAACATATCGCACAGTTATTTCTGAAACCCCAGCCGTCATAAAATGAATTCAGAATACCTAATCAAAATAAGGGTTGTATCACTTTAAAGCAAGCTATAGGAAGTAGGTACGCACCGTTCAATTCAACGTTGAAGACAATCCTGTTCCAGTGAGGGCTGCAGAGGAAATTGAATTGGAAATTGAAAATACAATCTCTACTCACTTGTGCCCACTTCAGTGCTCTGATACTTAACTAGGTACTCTGTCTGTCACGGATCAACCCTCGTCAGCACCAGCTACCAAACTATTTAAAAGTGACAGAAAAGTAAGAGTAGGTGGTCACTAAGTACTTAATTTTAATATGTATAATCCAAAAGCTGCCGCTAGGAATAAAAGAAGGAGGGATAAAGAATTTAAAAAAGCAGACAAAGAAAAGAATAAAGAAATAAGCAAAAGTTTAGCCTTGGAAAAGAAACTATATTGTAGGGAAGAAAGCATTAAAGATTTAGAAAAAGAAAAAAATAGTCAAAAAAAGGGTGTCAAAGAATTAAAGACGAAAGAAAAGTATGACCGCATTAAAAGTGACATTAAAGAAAAACTACAAGGTATTGACTTTAAAGTCAACCTTTGACTAGTGGATGATATAGTAAGTCTTTTACTTCTCAATGGTGAGCAAAGCAGGGAGTGGGAGAGAATAGATAAAAATTAAAAAAATACTTAAGGTGATTCTATGGCAAACTCCCAAAAATTTTAATCCAATAGATGGTGTTACTTGTCGCTTGCTCCGAAAATAACCGTTTTTTGACGGTTTTCGGCTGTTTTCTCTGAACAGACGAATGAGAGACAAAAAATCGGAATGTCAGCACCTGCTTAATTTTTTTCTTGGTTTTTTGAGCCCTAAACGGGCCAAATTGGTTCTAAAATAAAGGCGAAAGTGTGCAAAGTAAAAACCATGTGTAATTTGGAGTTGTATCAGTAAAGATTACAGGTTTCTATTTCACCTGTAATATTTACTGATACAACTCCAAATTACACATGATTTTTTCTTTGCACACTTTCGCCTTTATTTTAGAACCTATTTGGCCCGATTAGGGCTCAAAAAATCAAGCAAAAAATTGAGCAGGTGCTGACATTCCGATTTTTTGTCTCTTATTCGTCTGTTCAGAGAAAACAGCCGAAATTCGTCTGTTCAGAGAAAACAGCCGAAAACTGTCAAAAAACGGTTATTTTCGGAGCAAGCGACAAGTGACGCCATCTATCGGATTAAAATTTTCGGGAGTTTGTCATAAAATCACCTTAATTCATTTCCCTAAATATTGTATATTTCTCTGTTCATGAATAAAGTGTGTGTTGTTTTGTATTTTCAACAAATAAAATAAAGGATAAAAAACTTTAATATTTCTTTCTCTCAACATAAATATTTAATACACTTGTGCAAACAATCATGTAAAATATGATGTTAAAAGTAGGTAAGTAAGTAGTATAAAACTTTATAAAAAAAAAAAAAAAAGAATGTTAAACCAGTCATTGGAACAAGCACTATAAGTAAAATTGCACGTTTCAAATGGGGACCCCGCATTTTTTATTGCCCATTCAAAAAAGGCGTAGAATTCTAAGTATTTTGGATTAAACTAAAGCTTGATCTCTTTTTCATGTCCTATACATCGATATTTCAAGTTCAATGTTTGCCCATTTTCCTCAAGGCATTTGCTTGCCCCATGAATTGTCCCGTTTTTTTTTTTTTTTTTTCCAAAGTACGAAAAATAGATTGGGAAATCAGTCACGTTAACGGTCATCATGGTCACAGCAGCTCCAAAATTTCAATCAAAACCTGAGAAAATGGGCCTTTCAGTTACCTATGTTCTTTTGAATCATCAAATGTACAATTTTTTTGGTTGAAATAACGATGTCTGAGTTGTGAGCCCTGAGTAACCACCTTTTCGGCTACAGAGACGATTTTCAATCAATTTTCTACATTCTGACCGTTTTCCGAAAAAATCAGCGATTCAAAAAATTTTGGAGAATCGAATAGGTAAGTTTTAAGGGTCCAAAAATTGATTTTCGACAATTTTTTAGGAACTGACTTATTTTTTTCCTTACAGTGCTTGTTTAGTGCAACATTTTACTCCTAAAGTTTTTTTAAATTCGGTTCACTCTAAGGGGAGCTACGAATTTTTGAAAATGGGTGGATATCAAACTTAGAACTTCAATTTATCGAACCTAGAACTTCGATTTATCGAACACGAAAAAAGATATCAATCTTTGTTTTGCGCCAAAATACAAAGCGTTGCGGCTTTGAAAGAGCCTCTTTCAGAGTATTCAATAACAAATAGGGCCCTCCATTTGAAATGTTCTATTTAGCCTCCCTTACCCCCATCCCCTAAAATTAGGGGGCTCCCGAAAAAGCCCCTAGATGCAAGGAAGAATAGCGAAAACTGATTCTCAAAGTATTATTTAGGGAAGAAGTCAGAGAGTGGTGTGCAATGTGCATTACTTTTGCCCACCCCTGTATGTTGTAGTTTGCTTTGGTATTTTGCAGACTTGCAGTGCGGGTATTAAGTGAGAAGCAAAGGGATTGTTTTAAATGAGTTGGCGGATGACATTCCACAATATTACACACATTCGTTCGGTCAAGACTTTGACCTCCAATATCTCAAAAACAAAAAACTCTATCGTTCAAATCATACATTTGGTTGATATCAAACTTTGACTTTCGATTAATCAAGAATGAAAAACGATATCGACCTGCAGTTTGCGCCAAAATGTTCGGCTTCAAACGTTCTTTCTAACAATATATCACAAATCAGGGTTCTGAGATGTTATCATTTAAAATTTTCAAATTTGAAAGTTCGTGACCCTCACCCCCCCCTTGTACTGTCTAAAAAATTTCGAGCCCCTGGAAAGGTGTATCCTTGGAAATGATGGGACCCGTGTTTCAGCGTTTTTTGAAATTTGAATTCGTCTCTTTCTTACAGCCTCTTAAAATTTTGAATTTTTTAAAAAAAATTAAGGACCCAAAAACGCCCCTGAAATAAATTTGTTGGAAAATTCGTAATTTTTTTTTGAAAAGAACTCGCTCTTCAGAGCAATTTAGACCCAAATTTTTACTCAATTCGGACCATTGAAAGGGAAGTTACACATTTTTGAAAATGGGTCCTTATCGAACTTTGACCTTTGATCTATCGAAAACGAAAAACGACATCGACTTCCAGTTTGCGAAAAAAGTCTTAGAATTTTATTCTCTTTCCAAATATCAAATAAAAATTGGGGGTCCCCATTTGAAGTATGGGATTTAGGGTGGTGGGCACCCCCCTAGGGGGCCCCAGGTGGGGGCCCAAAATCGGCGACCCCCGTAATAGACGTCCCTCTCAATAATATGTGACACGTGTTTCAGCGATTTTTGCAATTCGCTACCGTTTTCGAAAAAAACCCGAGTGGAAACCATTTTAATCAACACCCTGTGTACTGAATCGACCCTTAAATCGCTTGAAGCAAAAGTATGTGCAACAGCCCCAATGCCCCATTCTCGTGATCTTTTCTCGGTCATATTGCAGCTCGCACAATCGCGCATGAAAAGTCACAGCTAGCGAGATCACGGACGCGGAGTAACCATCGCGTCCGTCTTAACTCATCTAGGTGGCGCGGCCGGCCGGCGCGCGTGGGCGCGAGTATCAGTGTAATAACTAGCCGCAACAATCGTTTGACATGAGGGAAAGAGCGTGTCGCTCGCTTGTCGCCTTTGCTTGTCGCTTCCCCATGTCCCAGAGCTCGGCAGCTCTCATACCGCACCGCGCGAGTTCCTCTTAACTGATAACACCTTTCTCCCATCACCCCCTAGCCCCAACCCCCTTCCTCCCCCCTCCCCTTTCCATCCGCCGGCCCATCTCCATTCTCTTGTGTAGGTATAAGTAAAATGCGCTTCGAGTCTTTCCGTTCCCCCTGCCTGCCTTTCTCTCTCTAAACAAATGACGCAGGTTTTTCTAGTGCGTTATCTTTTGAGAGCCCCCCCTCCCTCATGTATCCCCCGGGGCCCTACGATTTCTCGCCCCTCCTCCTAACCGTGACGGTGGATTGCTGCGCGGCGAGGCGGACGGACGCGAAGCGACGCGACGCAGCGGTAGTATGGATAGATGATGGTGGTAGTCAGTCTTGCTCGTCTGCCACCCCCTCCCTCTATTCTCCTCTCTGCCCTTTCTCCTGCCTAGGCCTTGCGGTAGAGGAGCGGTAGTCAACCAACAGATGACACTCTTTTATTGAAATACGGGATCGCGTGTGAGGGATGGGGAGGGGGGATGGTATGAGGAGTCTGCAAGTTTATCGCCTATCGTCGTTGGTCGGCTAATGGATAGCGCGCCGAGTCGCTTAAGCGCGGACGCCGCGCCCGTACAATAGGCCGGGAAAATCGCCTGCTGGCTGCGTGACACAATCCATCCTGAGACAATACACAGAATGTGTTGCCGTGTGTTAAACTAGGGTTAGGGTTCTAAAGCTTCCGAAGGGGGTGGGGGTAATATTTCGTAAAATTTCTCTGAAAACGCAAAATAAATTACTTACCTGTTTTTACGGGCAAAGTTCGGTGTCGTGGGGGACCCCCCCCCCCCTCTCTGGCTACGCCACTGTTCGTAACTCAATTATTATAACGTAAAATGACGGCTGTTTGCGTTAAGATTAACCTAGTGTTTCTAACATGATTAATATTCAGTATTCATGTTACATTTACATGAACCATCGTCGGACCTTTAAGATAAGATCCAATAATGGAAACATTTTTTTCGGTTTCTTTCAGCGACTTTTTAAGATGTGGACATATGTCTGTCTCTGTCTTTCATGTTGCTCTGATTGGGTATGGTTTGGAACTTTCCAAGATGGTGCACCAGAACGTCATAATGCTTCCTAATAAATTGAAATTTCCATTCTGACTGTAGTATTCTTTGATTTCTAGACTTTTGCAGTGGTTTTTACATATCGTTCCTCTCGCGCATTTTCATATTATAGGTAATCAATATTTTCAGCCCCAGAGGAAGCTTGCATATGCGGATACAGGGGTGCTCATAGTCAAAAAATTGTGAAAATAGGGGGAAGGAAGGGGGAAAAAAAGAGAGAAAAAAGAAAAGGGGGTTCGTTTCCCAAGAAAAATCCCAAGTTCGCCCCCCTCCCCGTTGCGGGGGTCATAGGCGGATACAGGAATTTTTAATTATTTCTCTCTCTCCGGCTGTTTGAACCCATGTGTTAGAAAAGGATATCAGAGGGGATCAGCACGTGACTTTAGCCTCTATATCTGTCCTTTTCTAACGAGAGGAGATAGAGATAGACAAAGCATGTATCCGCCCATGCGCTGGATCCGCCAATGGAAGGTACAAGCTAGTAAAGAGCACCATTGCAATTCGATCGGCATTACTGATTTATAGGTAAGTGCTTTGCTATCGAAAGCTATTGAAAACCAAACATTTTCGTCTCTAATCTCCAATCTTGTAAGTTTATGCGTTTCTAATCGAAACTTCACTGAAAAAAAATAGATTTGTGAAATCAGTAAAATGAAGCAAAGGCTAATTTTACCAGCCATTTTCAGTAAAATTGACTACCCAAATAGCTAATTTCACGTTTTGGATTGTAAATTTTGCTTAATTTTGATTAATTTTACAATTTGGATCATTAACTTTACCAATCGGATTGTAAATTTAACAATTCAAAGCATTGTAATTTTTGCAAGTCGTATAGCTGACACGCCAAGACATCCATGTATTATGCAAAAGTCACAATGATTTGGATTGTAAAATGTACTATTTAGATTGAAAAATTTGCAATCTAAATAGAGAAATTACTAAAACTTAAGCAAAATTTACAATTCGAATCGTAAAATTAGCTATACGTTTAGTAGGATTTGCCGAAAATAACCAGTAATATTAGCATATGCTTTATTTTACTGATTTTACAAAACTTAATTGCTTTTTTAGTAATTTCAATTTTTTCAGTGTTTAATACGCAGTGTAGATCCCATCTTTGAGTCTTTAGGCATACCTACTCGCGCATGCAATAATGAATACATTCCTTTTGATGTCGTTATATTGCTTTTTAGTTCGTATTAGATAAGGCTAAAATCAGTAAAATCAAAGCGTTAGTAGACGCCTTTTCGTGAAGCGTAGGGACAACATTACCGCAGAATATCGGAATCCGAGGTGATTTGGAAGAAATAGCATCTATAAAAACAATCCTCCCCGGCGGGGAATCGAACCCCGGTCTCCCGCGTGACAGGCGGGGATACTTACCACTATACTACCGAGGACTCTTGAATTCCGTCGTGTTCAACACACGGTTTTGTGGGTACACACGCAGATGACTACAGTTGAATGGTGGACGTATGGGTTAGATTTTGAAATTTGAACTCAGAATTAGTTTAAAATTTTAATTTTTGAAACAAAATAACGGTCTTTGAATCTCGAACATACGGTCATTTGAACAGTATCTCCCCTCCCACAGAGATAATATTGGCTCGCACTGCGAAGACCTGAGTATTTATATGTATTAGTGATGGACATCGATCAAATATGATTAATAATGGACAATATCTCAGATTCAGAGTACTTTGCTCTTTTTTATCTTTCATCCTGACACACGTTGCATGTGTCAGAAGCAGTGGCGGCTCGTGCTGTATGGCAACAGTGGATTTCCCTCCATTTACAAATAAACCTTTGTTAAATAATCGATTCTTTGGTGAGGCGCTGTGCCTCACCTAGAATCGATCTTTTTGCACAGGTTTAAATGGCAAAATAGCTCTGTTGCCAGATTGCACGAACCGCTACGGGTCAGAAGAGAATATACAGGGTGTTTCTAAAACTTATGTCATCCTTTCTACCACGTATTTTTGAGGTCAAAATAAGATTTTTTTTCCCTATAAACATGTGTCCGAAAATGCCCCCCTTTTGAGCTACAGCCCCCCAAAGTTTTAAAAAATTGTTGGTTTTTTTGGAATATCGACCATAATTATGAACCAAATGTCACGAAAATTGGTGTCCCGAGGTACTTTTACGTGTAGAGTCCATTAATGACCTCGAGAAATTTAGAAATGAGGTCTGGCTGTACTTTTCAGGCAATCTTATACCTTCAACGACACAAATTTTATGCAACGGATTAGAAATTTGAAAAAAAAAAAAAAAAAAACTGAAATCAGCTGGGAAAAACTCTTAAAAAGATATTTGGTCCTCTTTGTTTTGGTCGATACGACGCGTATTAAGCGAGATAATCGCTGCACAAGGTGGAAAAGTCTGCGCTTTTACCATGAAGAGCGACAGTAAGTATGCAACTCGCAACTCCGCTGCTACTTTCGGCCCACCCGCTACAGTAAAAGCGCTGACTTTTCCACCTTGTGCAGCGATTATCTCGCTTAATACGCGTCGTATCGACCAAAACAAAGAGGACCAAATATCTTTTTAAGAGTTTTTCCCAGCTGATTTCAGTTTTTATTTTTCAAATTTCTAATCCGTTGCATAAAATTTGTGTCGTTGAAGGTATAAGATTGCCTGAACAGTACAGTCAGACCTCATTTCTGAATTTCTCGAGGTCATTAATGGATTCTACACGTAAAAGTACCTCGGTACACCAATTTTCATGACATTTGGTTCATAATTATGGTCGATATTCCAAAAAAACCAACAATTTTTTAAAACTTTGGGGGGCTGTAGCTCAAAAGGGGGGCATTTTCGGACACATGTTTATAGGGAAAAAAGTCTTATTTTGACCTGAAAAATACGTGGTAGAAAGGATGACATAAGTTTTAGGAACACCCTGTGTAGTAAGGAACGAAAGTCACGTGGCCAGTGACGGCTCGTTCAATGTGGCAACAATGGGATCTCTCTCTATTTTAACCTATAGGTTATATATAGGTTATATTTTACGTATGCGTAAAATAATCGATCTGCAATAGATTCACTGAATCCCTGAGAAATCGATACTTTTGCCTTAATTCAAATGGCAAAAATACATGGTTGCCAAATGGCAGGACGGATTCGTCCTTTTCCAACGCACGCGTTCAAACTGGCAGAGAAAGCGAGATGAGGCCATAACCATTTAAGCCAAAGCTAGGATCACGGAGAGAGGGGAAAGCGTAAAGCCAGCCGTTCAAGTGTAGAGCTCGTTTCAGAAGTGTAGGCGGACCAAAACCATAATCTTTGGCGAATTTTCAACTTTTATTCCTTCAAATCAATACCGAATTTGCCCCTGACTTTATTATTTTGAGTTTAAAGTTTTCCTCGTTGAAAAGTGAACACTCAATTTCATTTTTTATTCAATTTCATCGAGTAACGTCAGAAATAATGTTGACAAATTCCAAAGATTATCGGTCTAGGTCCGCTCACATTTCTGGAAGGAGCTCTAACAGACAGATTCCCGCCATACTTTTCCTACTTCAACGTCGATCACCCCACTTCTCATTTGAAACGCGTCTCACTGAAAAATTGAAGGTATATGTCTTGTGGTTTTTGTCATCCGATTTTTTCATAAATGTTTGAATATTAATATTAATGTCATCAAATGCTTACGAGAATCAGAAAAAGTGCTCTCATAGACTTCATAATGATTATTTAAGGGCTTTAATGAATTTTGCATCTGAAAATACGTACCTGGCTTCGAATTTGTGTGCGGAAGTGGTTGATCCAGTTCCCATAAGAAATGGGTTATCGTCAAAAAAAATCCATAATTTCTGGGTCGATAGAGCTCGTCAAGTCGCGTTCCAAGTCCAGTTTATTAATTTTGGTCAACTGGGAAGGAGGGAGGAGGGGCCTCAAAGTTAAATTTTCAAAGTCTCATAACTTTCGCTCAAATTATTATTTTGACTTGTACTTCACGCCAAAATATTCCTCTTTAAAATAGCTTTTGATTTTTGTGTAAGAAAGTTCAATTAGAGAAATGTTAAACCAATTTGTTACAATTTTTCAACTTTTGGAACAAAAACAATTTGGTCTTTTGAGTCTAAAAAATACGCGTAACGCACGGAGGGGAATAAATAACTATGGATATAAAAGTCAAAGTTATGTTCTTTCGAATGGTGCAAACTGCGATCCGAAGAAATGATTTGTTCAAAAGTTCTAAGCACTTAAAGTTGCGTACCTCCGAAATTACGGTACGGTTGGTGCGTATCTTCAATGGCGCGTATGTACCGATCTCTCGGTGCGATGGTGACGCTAGCCACCGTAAGTATGTTAAATCTGAAACACCCTGTAGACTAAGACCACGCATTGGTCGATCGCGCGATGGCTACCTTTTTTTCGGGGTCTCATCAGAATAACATGGGAAGCAACATCCACTGGACCAGGGGCGGATCCACGGGGGGGGGGCACGGGGGCACGTGCCCCCCCTCCCAGAAGCCCCAAATTTTGCCTTTTTTCAATTGTAAATAGTCTGAAATTGCTTCCACCAACGCTTCAAATTTCAAAATTTTACAGGCGGACCCCCCCCCCCCCCCCCCCCCAGAAAAAGTTTCTGAATCCACCACTGAACTTGACCATAAGTTGACTGATGGCCGTTGGCCAACGACAAAACTCCGATGATTCGTTCTCTTGTCATCGGCTACGGACTTCAAGACCTTCCCTCATAAGCCAACGTATGGGTCAGTTGGACATTGTTTTGTAGAGACCCGAAAAGAAAAAGTTGCCGCACCAGATTTTAATAAACATGGGAATGATTGATAGTGTGCTCTAAATAGTATACATTATATTTTCTCTGATCTATCCAAGTTCGGGATGATTCATAATCTTCAAGCAGACAACGGTTCACGGGCAGACCCCCCCCTAGAAAATCTGATGATGAAAAAAATGCTGTAATAATTGAAAGAAGAAAAATAACTGTCAAACGTAAGACAGTAAAATAAAAAAAACATTGTTAACAGGCATATGAAGTATTTTTACTATTGGTGATTAAACGGAAAACAGCGAGAGGGAAATCCGTTCAGAAGATCCTTCTTTTCCTTTTTTTCCATCATTCATGTGTTTTACGATGTTATTATTATTTGAATTCACGAGTACCAAAAATTAAGATTGTAAGGTTAGTTTTTTTTCTAATTAGATCGGTTTATTTATGGCTAAGGAACATAAGATTACTTTTTTCGCGCGTGTTTGTATTCTTATCATTTGCGAGGCGGAGAATGGAAATAGTCTAAAATCACGTCTTAGGGCGGCTAAATTTCTGGGGGGCGGACCCCCCCCCAAACTAGAAGGTGTTTCCCCCAGACTCCTCCCCCGGTGCGATTTCCAAACGTGCCCCCCCCCCCCCCGTTGAAAAATTTTCAAGCTACGCCCATGATTGATAGATTCAAATCCATTAAATCGTGCTACTGTGGCGCGCTCTCTGAATCAAACGAAAGGTTTGCCGCTTAGCCGTCATTTGCAGGCGCTAGAGTCAAGTTTTCGATATTGTTGGAACGTCACGTTCAAGATCATGTCCTAAGGGGGCATTTTGACACTATTCCAAGTTTCCTGCGACCAATTTTTCGGGTTGGAAGTATTGGCAAGAAATTTTGAGTTTGAAGGTTCCGTACGAATTCAATCAACTCCTTCAAATTTGAAATTTCTTGCCAATACTTTCGACCAGAAAAATTGATTGTAGAAAGCTCGGAATGGTATCAAAATTTTCCTTAAGATTTGATCTTGAATGCAACTTTCAAACATGTTCGAAAACTTGACTGTAGCTCAACCCGAAAATGACGGGTAACGACGGCAAACCTTTGGTTTCAGAGAGCGTGCGACAGTAGCTTGATCTCTATGTAGAGGATGTAAATCTCACTGCAGGCTGCCGAGGATTCAGCTTAAAGCGCCTTCAATTGATGGTGTAGGCGAAAACAAGTACCACGGAGTAGGAACATTTACCTATCTATTATCTGGATTGATTTGAATGGTAGTGCGGGGTGAGTCGACTGATTAGTTTGGTACTAAAAGGATTAGATCCGCTTGTTGAAGGTCAAATTTTTGAGTGGTCGCCTAATATAGCCGTGGAAGTGCGACATTTTTCTATATAGAGAATGTGGCGCTGTCGAATGATATATTTCGTCAATCTTCACTGATTCCAAGCGCTCTACTTTGGCTTTGGTTGGCACTTTCGATTCATCGATCGAAATTATGGCAAGGAATTGAAACACTGTCGAGTTTTTTTTCCCGGTAATTCCGACTGTCAGGATGTGCTAGCATGGATAAGAATACCCGGAGGGCAGGGACTTGAACCGCAATGAAAATCAGTGGCGGCTCGTGTGATTTGGCAAGCATGCAATTTTTCCATTCAACCTACCTTAGGCAAAAGAATCGATTCTTGAGGAGGCTGACAGCCTCCGGGAGAATCGATTCTTTTACATTGGTTTTATGAGAGGAGGACACAGTTGCCTAATTTCACGAGCCTCCACTGGTGAAAATGGCGGTTCAGTTTCGTTCTCGGTTCAAGCCTCGATAAAGAACCGATTCACGGTTCGGAACTGGTTTTCGGTAACGATAGGTTTGGTTCCAACTGGTTCACAGAAGAGCAAACCGGAGTTATGGACCGGTTCAGCATCAATGATACGCTTCATCAATATACGTAGGTATAAAAAATTAAACAGACACAAAACTGAACTTTAAACGTAAAATCATTATAACTAAGCATTATAATTAAATTATTTTTAATTCGATTCTTTTATTTCAAATCTCCAATGATTAATTGCCGCCCTGTAATCGCACAATTTTAGCATCTGGAGGCGGGAAAAAGCATCAACAAAAATCTGGTTATAATTGCGAAATCTATCCGTATTCTTCGTAATATGTAATCAGCCAATCTATTCTAAAGCGATAAAATCTGCTGGACCCCCTTTTATTTTTGAATTTTAAAGATGGTTCCAGGTTTGATTCGCGGTTCAACAACTTTCGATGAAACGGTCCGCGGCTCGGTCCGAAGTTCAGAAAATTCGTGGTTTGGAGCGGTTTTCGGTTCAAGTCTCTTCCGGAGGGGCTAGGCTAGATGCCAATGCTTAAAAATACCGGCCTCTGAATAAACTGCATATGAGAATGGAAAACGGTGACTCTGCATTGGAGATGAGTCACGTGGTTGCCTAGTCAAATTAAAATATGGAATTCATCCAATTGGTTTTTCGGGCATAGAAAAGATCAAGGATACCACAGAACAGCGTTCTATGTATGTCTTTCCTGCACTGAAGCGATGCATATCGTTTAGGGGAATCGTACCTAAATAGAACTCTGCCTTCATCGATTGAGAGTCGAACCAACAAAATTACGCAGAAACGAGACGTGATTCTATAAGCAAATTTTAGCGATCGAATATCATTCACTTCAAGAATTGATGATTGCTAACTGATGCCGCTGATCGGTGAAAAATCTAGCCAATGAGAGTCGAGAATGAACTTCTGAATGATATTCTCGTGAAAATGAAAAATGCGATAGTGATATTCCATAATATAGCCTCTAAATCAGCTCTGAATGACACGGCCATTATAAACAATAAAACTAGCGTTTTCGAAGCTAAAATTATGTTTGTCTCATAGGAAAGTGACTTCTACGCATGATCCGTGCAATAAACTTTATTCGAAAAGTTCGTCATTTCCAAAATTATCGTGCCGAAAACAGTCAACAAGGATAGAAGATGAGATTTCTGACACCGGTTGCAACAATTCGAAATCGAATCTACCTCCGGAGGTGAATTCGAAATTTCCAATTGTTGGAATTCAACGGTCTCCGGTGAGACCAACGAAAGAATCGAATATCATCAAAATAAAATGCAAATCCATCGAATATCATACGACGGTGAATGATATTCGATCGCAAAAATTCGCCTTATATCTTTCTATTCAGTCGAAGAGAGGGAGGAGAGACGATGAAGAGCGTCTATGGGGAACGGGTTTGAGCGAATGCAGGACCTTGTCTCTTTCTCCTTTCATTTGAATGTGTGTGTTAGACAAGGACGGAGATAAGGGGGTTTAAGTCACGTGATGGCCCCCTCTGCTATCCATTCCTAACACATATCTTCAAACCGCCATAGAGAGAGAAAGACCAATTCCTGTATCCACTCTTGGGAAGGGGGTGTGGTATGGTATAGTATGAATGAAACAGCCAATGGGTCTGTTGCGTACTTTTGCTACATCAATATAACTTATTGTTTCTAACGTAAAATTCGGCAAAAATAACGATGCGCACATTAAAAACTTTCAAAATCCACTCATTAACTCAGAAAATACCTTCCATTTCAAACAACCCGCGCTACTCTTGACACTATATCACCGACTTAAAACTACATAGATGGAACCATCTCGTTTTTGTAAACATTAACAGAACTTACAAACATTGGAATGCTTCGTTTAGATGCGTACATTTCTTATATTATTTTGTAATCTTTGATAAACCGAAAAGACTAGACAGCAAATGCAGCCAATAGTTCATGCATTTTGAACGGGATTCCATCATTTTGTAGTTACGATGTTGTTTACTTATGCACGGTGGTTCCGTCTATGTAGTAGTATACCGGTGCAAATAGTGTCTAGCAGTGGCGCACCGAAGGGGGTGGTTTTAGGGTCAAAAACCCCCCTAAGCATCAAGATTTTGCCCTGAAAAAGGTAATCTTTGGCCAAAATTGCTTTCAACCCCCCCTCCCCCCCATAGGCCTCAGAAAATAGAAAATTTGCGGTGAAACCCCCACCAAACTAAAGTTCTCGGTGCGCCACTGGTGTCTAGTGTTGCGCAGGCTGTTTGAAATTGAAGTGATTTCCTGAGTTAATGAGTTGATTTTGAACGTTTTTAATGTGCGCATCGTTATTTTCGCCGAATTTTAAATACGAATCAAGGTTCTATATTGTTGTAGCAAAAGTATGCAACAGGACCCATTGATGAATCGGGACAGATTCACTGTGCGTGGAGTCTGAGGGTAACGTGGGCTTGATAGAAAGGAGAGCGTAGTCGCGAAAGTACGAACAGAGTAAAACCCATTGATAAAGCTGATTCTTTTCCTTCCCTCCCTCTCCCCCCCTTCCACCTCCTTCCCTTCTCACCCTCTTTTCGCCATAACTTGTTGAGCTCGTTATTGTATATGTAGGTACCGAATTCACGAGTGCAGTAGTAGGAGTGTGGTGTAAATATAGAAATATACTTAAGTGTACTGTAACGCCTACGCGTTTGTACATAGTATGTATAACCTATGATGTTTTTCGCCTACCGCAAAGCAGACATAGACATGAGTTGAGGATTGTAGGAAGGGGTGAGGAGATGTTATGATGCCCTTCATCCCGCGTAGGTACATCGATTCTTTCCTTTTCATCGATAATAATAATTTTAGTAGTTGCGCATCTATGTCACGCCCGGGCCCCTCTTCAAAACCTACACGTAAATTTATAGAGAGACTGGGATTTGAACGAATTGAAGAACGACAAAGCGCGCCTTGATCAAACACAGACGATAAACACAGACAGCTATAGGGTAGATTTATGGACGAAGGTCAGGGTTTGTTTTATGTTAGTTGTTGGTAAGTCATGGGCACACGCTGCTATTTTATGTGCGAAGCAAATATTACGAACAATAAGACTCATTACAAGGTTCGGTGTGGCTTACCGAGTAATAATTAACCCCCCCCCCCCCCCACCATATGATGTAATAAGCGCCTTCAAAAACATCTATGCAACCAGTTAGTCAGACGCACTGTGGTCTACGTTCGCCAAAAATAGGCCAAAAATCGAAAATTCAATCTCACATAAATTTCTCATTTATATTTTATCAATTTTAATCCTAGAGATCAAACACTTTTTACACGTAATTTCAACCTAGAAATATCACTGGAGAGTTTTAAATTGAGCCTAATAACTTGGATCACAATGATTTTTTATGAACTTTATTTTTTGCCACTTTTTCCCCGATCTCAGACCAGAGTGAGGCATAACAACAGGTTATTATTTAGTAATCCAATATCCTTTGGTTCCTGTGAAAAGAGCTGATTGCACAGTTTGAAATGAGCTAATAATTTAGTCAAAACAAGGGCCTAAAAGTGAATCGTGAGCTATCAAGTGTGAATTCCTATCCTTGATGACGCATCAGGGCCAATCGATGGACTTAATTATGAGCTTCATTTTGTACCGAACTGTGGGCCAGTGCAATGTTGCACCACCAAGAGATTTGCATGACTTTCAATGGAATATAATTTTTTTTTAAGCGTGCCGTATTTATACGGTACGCTTTTTGTTTTCATTTTCATATCTAATATATAGGTTGCATGCTTTCCTTATGGCAAAACCTTGGCGGGAAAGGTTTGAAAAATTAAAAACTTGTTTTCTTAAAACTGGTTCCATTAATCGTTAATTTATTGCTGCAATCCAGGAGGTCTCGGCGTCTATTTTCTTAAAATTGTAAAAGTTTTGGTATTCCTGTTAATTTCAATAAGTTATTAAGCGTCAAAGTCGAATTCCTTTGAACGAGAATTCCATACAGGTCCAGCAACCTAAGTCATTTGTGCCAACATATGAGTCAAAATTCCAAGGCAGGAGGGGGGTGGAAACATCCTTCACAGAAACCCTCTTTGCCCCTCGGCTTTGGGCTCCACCGGTCACGAGATTTCTTCACGGTTCATTAAGCGGAGAGATTTGTGAATGTGTGGGAGAGAGAGGGTGTTAGAGAGGTTTTGTTTCTCAGGACTCGCACGGTCTGAGGACTCATATAAAAGTGTCAAAATCTATTTGACGAGGGTTTCGAAAAGAAGTGACGGCGAGGTATGGATGAAGAGCGGGAGAGGTATAGAAAAGAGAGGGGCTCATTCATATCCTTAAATAGACCTGTGTAGTGATGTCGTCACGATCAAAATTGGTTCCAAACAAATGCTCTATCTCAGTCAATCTCGTTGATTTACCTGTAAGAAATCAGATCCAAATTTTCGAACGCAAATTCATGCTAGTTAAAGAACAGTTTTATCAAATTTTA
The DNA here is from genome assembly GCA_011764245.1 of Trialeurodes vaporariorum. Lineage (NCBI taxonomy): Eukaryota > Metazoa > Arthropoda > Insecta > Hemiptera > Aleyrodidae > Trialeurodes > Trialeurodes vaporariorum. Next base: position 52,607,636 of record VMOF01000320.1, on the reverse strand, counting down.
TTGCACCATTAGACTCCACGTACCTTAAAGTATCTATTCACTCTAACATAATTCCTAAAAGATCACAAGCGAAGTTACAATCACAGTTATACCGAAAGATGTTCTACGTTTTGTCCTCGTCTTACTCACGGTCTCTTATGGGGTTATCACCGTCATGACACTCAATCATTCTAACTTCTCTTCGTATCGAAGCTATTGTTCGAGGTATAACACATGTCGTGATGGTGCTGATGAGCCTATATCCTAGAATTTTGTGCTCATTAGAAACTGTGAGTCTGACAAGGACAAAACATAAGACTTTCTTCGATAATACTGTGATTGTGCATTGATGCGCGATGTTTCAAAAAGTTTGTGGGAGCAGGCTCATATTTTATCACTGAGAAAAAAGTGGCTGTTAAAACTGTAAGAATAGAACAATAGATGTGTTTCGCCTTATTTCAATCATGAGACCTATCGTTGCTATAGTCAGCGCGCTTGAATTTACACGAATTCCGATTGTGTCTATGGAATTTCGATTATTTCTATGGGAAATAAAGCGCGGGAATATATATCCTATCGGAAAATTCATCGAAACAATCGGAAATTTTTATAAGAACCGTGGAACCGAATGGTGTGATAAACACAACTGGTGCAAAGTACATGTTGTTTACTAGCACTTGTATTTGAAAATTTGGATCGTGTTTCATATGGGAAAACCCACGAGAGCGAGTGAGACGGAGCCTTTTTTTGGAACCAATTTTTTTCATGACGTCACATTAAACAGGTCTTGGTCATTGGACAAGACCAAGGGGACATATACAGGGGATCTGCAAATTGAAAACCCCTTAATGAGCGTCTATGCAATCAAGGGATTTTTGAGGAAATTTTGGGCGTTTTGTTGAAAAAAGGTTTTTAAAATCCAGAACAAAGAGAGGGGGGTAAAATTCGCATTAATAGCTCTAAAAAGTGAGAGGGGCTGTCAGGTGTCTTCCACCCCTGGACAGCCTCCTCGCTGCGGCTATGGAATTGACTTTGGAATAACTTATTTACCTATCCTAAAACGTTTCTCGCGTGTACAGTATTTTTTACTGGAAGCTTCTTCAAATTTTGGAAATTATAGGTCCATATGGAACTTTGCTTTTCCAACACGCAAAATGATATCGACCGACGGCAACAGAAAAAGAAATAATATTACAATGCGTTATAATGAATAATGGCTTAGTTTTGACTGTAAACTTTCGATACTTTTCAACAAAATAAATGGGGGGAGGGGGAATTAAAATCCACAAACGTCTTAAACCTCCACGTCTACTAATCTATACCCCTAGAATGCTTGACGTGTAAAGGGCACCTGAAATGGTTAGTGCTGTATATTAAAGGATTATTTTTTCATGAATTTGCAAGTGTTCCATTTATGCATATTACATATCTACATCGTGACAATCGCAATAAGTGCTGACAGCACCTAAAACGGAAAAAAAGAAGAAAAAAAAACTGTTTATTATTTAGAATCACGGCTTTTCCAAATATGACACTTTTTGACTTCAAATGAGCGCAACCTCACACGGAAAAAAAACTACGGTGAAATTAACCATACGATAGCTGATTTTGGCACCTGCTAGATGTTATGGTAAACTTGACCAGAAGTATGGTACATTTACCGATACTTTGAGTAAATTCGACATGCAATCAGGTAACATCACCCCAGTACCTAGTCAAACATAGTATACTTCTGGATAACATTACCATAACATCTAGCAGGTGCCAAAATCAGCTATCGTATGGTTAATTTCACTAATCTTTTTTTTCCGTGCATTTGTGATCCCTGTGCAAGCCATTTAAAAGGTGGAGAAAATATATATTGTCTATACTTTATGTGGGTAAAAAAGATCGAGCTAGCCTTATCAAATAATTTTCTCTTTTCAGCTTTCAATGGGTTTGTTGCAAAATTTTGCTACAGCGCTATAGAGTTTTGATTCTGATGTAAAATCGCCTGAAAATTACATTGGTGGCATCAAATAGTCATAAAATCCATTAATAAACTCACAAAACGCATTATAAAGAAAGCCAAGATGACAGTCGTAAAGCCGAACAATATGTGCACGAGCATACGACGAACATCAAAGATAGGCGACCCATTTTCCTCTTTTTCGTTGAAAGGGGGGGAAAAGAAAATATCTCTACAGTCCAACTGTGATTTTAAAAATTTGCATGGTCAAGATGTTGTCTTCTGTGAAGGGGCCAAGGGGGGGGGGCAAAATATCAAGAACAGGGTGTTTCAAATTTAAGTGCCAAACTTATGGAGTGTATTTTTGGGGTCAACATATATATAATACTTTATTTTCCTACATGAATATGTGCTGCAAATGTTTCTCTTCTGAGCTAGAGCCCTCCAAAGTTTTGAAAACAAAAAAACAACGCCTTTGACTCATCTCCTTATAGATACATCTGATCTTAATTTATTTTTTTCATCATTTCTCACCAAACAAGCTCAATTGGACAGCACTTGTCACAAAAGAACCGAGTGACATTTTTGATAAAATTGAGTTATTGATTGATAGAGCTAGCAATACTGAATCTCGAAGCAACAAGTGCTTCTTCTAAGAACAACTATTTCCCGTCAAAATTCCAGGTAAAAGTGAGCTGGTGAGCCTCATTGAAGTCATTGTCCATATGATGAAATAAAATGAGAACTCGATTCCTTTTTCTTCAACCTTAATCCGAGTCACGTAAGGAACCAACTCCGACTTGGTTCCTTTTATAGAATTGGGAACGGACCTAAGTCCAGATTAACGGATTTTAAAATATCAACAGTGTAAACCAACTCTGCCGTTTGGTTTCTCTTAGAGATTCGTTTTTCGTGATTATGCCAAACAAAAAGAAGAAAGGAACCAAGTCACTTTAAACGCTAAAAATTAAGTAGGTACCTTTCCTTCATAGGAAATTCCACTTTTCCGGTGTTGAAATGCAAAAACATAACACGGTAGTTGTATGAAATCAAAACGTAAGTAATTCCGAGTTTTTTGTTTAAACGCTAGCTCTTCAACTTTGGACTCAATTTTCTCGAGATCAGCTCCATGTCACGTGGTTCCTCTTTGATGAATTATCATTGCTAGCAAAAGCATTAAAGCTGTTCAGACTTTAGTGGCACGCTTTTCCAACACCTGCGTGTTGGAATTTTCCCTGCTTGTTTTTTTTTTTTTTTTTTTTTTTTAGGCTTGCCTAAAATCTTTCGAAATTTTTTTGAATAATGCGTAAATGCCTATGAAAAATGTTTGCCAAAATAATATTTTTCATTTAATATTTCCAACAAAAAATTTTAAAACCTTTTTTTTTTAAAGTTTTATAATCTTTTTCAACTATTTTTTTAAAAAAAAAAATCTTGTTTTTAACCTATTTTAAAAAAGCATTTTTAAATATTTTAACCATCTTTATATTAAGAAACTTCTTTTCGGATATTTTTTTTTAGCAAGATTTTGACGAGGTCGGCAAGATTACACGTGTTTTTAAGATATTGCCAAAGTCTTGCTCCATATGTGAACGTACTTACTTTATAGAGCACTGGAGCAGAGACAACACTATCAACATCAAGTGCTCGGTGTAGCCAGAGACAAATAAAGACCCAGCACAAAGCTTGCGACAGGTGTCCACTTTTCTGGCTCAATTTTGGTCGGAACTCATCGGAACAACAGCCAACTATTGCCTACTGTTGACTGATGAGCGTGTGTTTTGCATTCGACAAGCAAAACCTGTTTCCGTTTCCGGGACGGCGAACCAATCACAGCCTTTTGTTGAGCTTCACCATTCAACAGTAGGCAATGTTTATCGTAGCAGCCGGTGACTCCCGAACAAAACTGTGACCGTTAAACTTGCTTCACTTTTCTAACACGGGAAGCATACGGTGTGCTGGGTCTCTATTTGTCTCTGGGCGTAGCACTGAATGCGTGAAGAGATAGGGTTATGAATTTGTTGGAAATTTTGATAAAGGAAAACGTTACAAAACTTTCAACCTTTCGTTACAAAACTTTCAAACTTTCAAATTAGCTTTAATCGGTTAATACTGAACGGGTCTTCTCGATTGAATTACACTCATCGGAATTTTCTTGGCATATTAGGTACATTGAGAGTCAAGCTGTTATGCTTCAGTTATCCAATTCAAATACTCCCCCAAGAAATTCCTGTAGTTCGACCAATGAGCTATAACTTTAGAGTGGCACATCAAGGAACGTTCCGCTGGTTCATTGTTGTCACCTAGGGCGCCGCCATCTTGCCGTATAAATCGATTTTGAGGTTAAGTTTTGTAGGTTGTTTCCGGTCGTTTCGTAAACAAACTCGGGCATCGCCGGAAACGACCTACGAATCTGGCGTCCAAATTCCCGCCAAATTCCGAACGACCTACAAAATTTAACCTCAAACCTTGGAATCTGCCGTCCAAATTCCGCTTTTTCCCGGGATTCCTTCTACCCTGTGTGGCACAAGGTGGACCAGTCCGCTGCCACTCTAAAGTTATAGCTCATTGAGTTCGACCGATGGAAATCGTGTCCTACATTTAAGGACGCGCCCTCATTTTCTAAGGTAGTCTAAAACGTCACAGTCGCGCACGGGTAGTTACCTATAATTCAGTGGCGTAGCGTGCAATTTGGCAACGTTGTATTTTGTCTATTTAAACCCACGTAAAAGGTCGAATTCGAGGGTGTTCACCGAACACCCAGTAGTTCGATATTGTCAATGAGTTTAAACGGAGAAAGTTCAACGTTGCCAAATCGCACGCTACGCCACTGCTATAATTTTACAACACACGGCTCAGCTATAATTGATCCAAAATACACCCCTCCCAAAAATTCCTGCTGTTCAAGCGATGAAAACCGTGTGCTCAGCATGATGTGGAGATTGTGATTTGGCTCGGTTTTCATATTAATTAGAAACTTTCGACAGAGGCTCAAGTTTGGTCATTTTTTTTCATTTCTTCGGAATGTTCCACTGTTTTGGTACGTATACCCCGTTGAGACATTAACCTACGTGCTAGTGTACACTGAGTTTTGTGCAATCTATTTTATAATTGAAGTTATAACTAACCTTTGACTCTATAATTTCTTGCATTAGATTTCATTTTTGTGATTGCAACCGTTCAGAAATTTTATGCGGAAAAAACAATTTTATGTAACATCCTGTAAAAAATTGAGACCCAACTTTAAGCCTCGAAAGATTGTTTCTCGTTCAAAAAAAGCAATTATAAAACCGACCAGAACATAAATCTGCATATCATGAGCTTTAAAATGGTTCCAAGTTTTATGGAAAATGATTTTTTCTCAAAATGTTAATCAACGTTTAAAAAACGTTTAACAAACTTTAGGGCCCCAAAACTTTTTTTAACTTTTTAAAAGTTAAAAAAGTAGTTTTTGACCCAATATATCAATGTTATGTCCAGTCTAGGTTTACATACGTACTACCTATTAGAAATATACGAGGGTGAGGGTCGTCTCAAAAGTAATTATTATATATATATATTTTTTTTTTGTTCAAATTTAACCATTGACGCTAGAGAAAATCTATAAATAGCGTTTAACGCGTCGTATCTTCATCTTTAAAATCCTTTTTTGGATTTTTATTATCTTAAAAATTAAAGAGATTGCGGCGATTTTACCGTGGCCCTCTCCCGTCACAGTGGGCCCAAAATTTTACGCAATCGAAACAATCGTTATTCAGCGGGCCGATCATTTACTTTATCGTTAAACCGATCGTTAAGACTGTCTACGAGAGATGCTATTGATCAAAAATCGTAGAACTTAGCTGTTGCTATGGTAACCGTCGTTAAGAGTCTCGTTTTATAAAGGCTATTCAATTATTCATGAGTAACCTTTTAAAAACGGACACTATAACGATGGTTACCATAGCAACGGCTAAGTTTTACAATATTCGACCAATAGCATCACTCGTAGACAGTCTTAACGATCGGTTTAACGATGAAGTAAATGATCAGCCCGCAGACATGGGACATGAATACTTATTGTTTAAGAGAACAAAGAAGATGTAAAAAAAAAGTGTCAAAAACTGATGAAATTCCGTTTGATTTCATTTTATGAAGTCTTCTGCTTTTTTCAGACATGCGTTTGATACCTTAGCACCAGTTTCCTTATTCCATTAAGGTAGGTGACCCAAAGGTGGCCCACCCTTGCTGTTTTCAATTAATTACATGAATTAACGATTGATGGCGTTAGTGCTGAGTAGCAGGATGGATGCTATAGCTTCCCCCACTCCAAAAATCAAGAGCATCGGGCGATTCAGTCGGCGCGAAACAGTGCAACGTCCATTTTTGTTGGTCTTCAGCTAATTTTCACGGTAGTAAACAATCGTAAAAGCTAAGTCCTTAAATCGAGTCCATCTTTGACTTTCAATTCATCATAAATCATTGTAATTTTTGGTGTAACTAGAGTCTAGATTCCGTTTTTGAACGATAAAATAGCATTTGAATACTTATTAATGAAATTTAAAAGGGGGTGTACACCTTTAGGTGCACCAAAAATATGAGGGGTGGCCACCTTAGGTGCATGTTTTGCGCGATGTCAAAACTCTACTTTTTTTCAAACGTAAAAAAAACCTCAAAAACAAGCAAATTTTAAAAAAATGAAATTAACATATGATGAACTGTCTAAATAGTAAATTGACATATTTAGTTTTGTTTTTATCTACTCATGCCTCATATGTGCATATTGGCCCCAAGCATAGGTATGGCCACCTTTGGGTCACTTACCTTAGAAATGTGCTCTTTATCATAGTTTTGGATCCCAATGTTAACAGCGTTTTCGATTTCTGCATTGCTCGCGTTTTGGCCTCCGAATTATGACTTAAACCGGGGGAAAAGATGAAAGTCACTAGGTGCAAGGCCCTAGGGGGGCTGCCGTTCCTTTAAATAGCTGCAACAGTGATTGAGTGGTGGTGGTGCGATCGAAAACATGGTCAACATTTGGATCCGAAACCAGGATAATTAATTATTTTTTGATGGGTAGAGGAAACTGTTGCTAAGGTACCAAAAATGACTTCAAGTACCAACAAAAAAATGTTATCCTCGTATTATGGTTTACGGGTTTAGAACGGCAATTTCGGAGCATTTATGTGCTCTGGAAGAATTATTTTATTTTTATCTGTTTTGTTTAAGAGGAAACAAGAATAAGTATATTAAACGCAAAGATAGTTAAGGGAACGAAATGTCCTCTTTTTGCCCTTTATTTACTCCTACGTTTAATGATATGGCATGACTGACTCTGAATGAGTCATGTGAATACAAAATGACGTCAGTTTACAGGACGCGCGCGTCATGATTTTGAGGGTCATGGCTCTTGTTGTAAAAAATAATGCGTTTCAATGACAACAGCTAGATAACCTATTTATTTCGCATATCTAAACATCCGTTTCTTCGAGTCGGTTTGAAAGGATGCGCAAAAATTGACACGAAGTATGTCAAAGAGCCAGATTTTCATATGAATCTGATTTTTAAGCAGGGTGTCGAATCGGCCAAAAAAGGGCTTAGGTCCGGTTTGAGTTCAGACAGTTTTGACAATTTCAGACAACTCGGACAACAATTTGATTAAACGCGGGCAACTCTGTAAGACATCACACCACCATCCTGCGGAAACGAAAAAAAAGTCCGGTTTTGCCGGTTCATTCTTACGTAAAATCACTTGAAAATAACATTGAGAACATCAGAAAGTTCCAAAATTGACTCGCCAACCGAATGATTGCGTTTAACAAAATTACAAGATGGCGGTCGAATGATTGGTTGACAGTGGGCTCCATCTATAATTGCAGCAATATCTTCGTAAAATCACTTGAAAATAACATTGAGAACATCAGAAAGTTCCAAAATTGACTCGCCAACCGAATGATTGCGTTTAACAAAATTACAAGATGGCGGTCGAATGATTGGTTGACAGTGGGCTCCATCTATAATTGCAGCAATATCTTCGTAAAATCACTTGAAAATAACATTGAGAACATCAGAAAGTTCCAAAATTGACTCGCCAACCGAATGATTGCGTTTAACAAAATTACAAGATGGCGGTCGAATGATTGGTTGACAGTGGGCTCCATCTATAATTGCAGCAATATCTTCGTAAAATCACTTGAAAATAACATTGAGAACATCAGAAAGTTCCAAAATTGACTCGCCAACCGAATGATTGCGTTTAACAAAATTACAAGATGGCGGTCGAATGATTGGTTGACAGTGGGCTCCATCTATAATTGCAGCAATATCTTCGTAAAATCACTTGAAAATAACATTGAGAACATCAGAAAGTTCCAAAATTGACTCGCCAACCGAATGATTGCGTTTAAAAAATTACAAGATGGCGGTCGAATGATTGGTTGACAGTGGGCTCCATCTATAATTGCAGCAATATCTTCGTAAAATCACTTGAAAATAACATTGAGAACATCAGAAAGTTCCAAAATTGACTCGCCAACCGAATGATTGCGTTTAACAAAATTACAAGATGGCGGTCGAATGATTGGTTGACAGTGGGCTCCATCTATAATTGCAGCAATATCTTCGTAAAATCACTTGAAAATAACATTGAGAACATCAGAAAGTTCCAAAATTGACTCGCCAACCGAATGATTGCGTTTAACAAAATTACAAGATGGCGGTCGAATGATTGGTTGACAGTGGGCTCCATCTATAATTGCAGCAATATCTTCGTAAAATCACTTGAAAATAACATTGAGAACATCAGAAAGTTCCAAAATTGACTCGCCAACCGAATGATTGCGTTTAACAAAATTACAAGATGGCGGTCGAATGATTGGTTGACAGTGGGCTCCATCTATAATTGCAGCAATATCTTCGTAAAATCACTTGAAAATAACATTGAGAACATCAGAAAGTTCCAAAATTGACTCGCCAACCGAATGATTGCGTTTAACAAAATTACAAGATGGCGGTCGAATGATTGGTTGACAGTGGGCTCCATCTATAATTGCAGCAATATCTTCGTAAAATCACTTGAAAATAACATTGAGAACATCAGAAAGTTCCAAAATTGACTCGCCAACCGAATGATTGCGTTTAACAAAATTACAAGATGGCGGTCGAATGATTGGGTGACAGTGGGCTCCATCTATAATTGCGGCAATATCTTCGTAAAATCACTTGAAAATAACATTGAGAGCATCAGAAAGTTCCAAAATTGACTCGCCAACTGAATGAATGCGTTTAACAAAATTGCAAGATGGCGGTCGAATGATTGGGTGACAGTGGGCTCCATCTATAATTGCAGCAATATCTTCGTAAAATCACTTGAAAATAACATTGAGAGCATCAGAAAGTTCCAAAATTGACTCGCCAACTGAATGAATGCGTTTAACAAAATTGCAAGATGGCGGTCGAATGATTGGGTGACAGTGGGCTCCATCTATAATTGCAGCAATATCTTCGTAAAATCACTTGAAAATAACATTGAGAACATCAGAAAGTTCCAAAATTGACTCGCCAACCGAATGATTGCGTTTAACAAAATTACAAGATGGCGGTCGAATGATTGGGTGACAGTGGGCTCCATCTATAATTGCAGCAATATCTTCGTAAAATCACTTGAAAATAACATTGAGAGCATCAGAAAGTTCCAAAATTGACTCGCCAACCGAATGATTGCGTTTAACAAAAATTTCAAGATGGCGGTCGAATGATTGGTTGACAGTGGGCTCCATCTATAATTGCAGCAATATCTTCGTAAAATCACTTGAAAATAACATTGAGAGCATCAGAAAGTTCCAAAATTGACTCGCCAACTGAATGAATGCGTTTAACAAAATTACAAGATGGCGGTCGAATGTTTGGTTGACAGTGGGCTCCATCTATAATTGCAGCAATATCTTCGTAAAATCACTTGAAAATAACATTGAGAGCATCAGAAAGTTCCAAAATTGACTCGCCAACTGAATGAATGCGTTTAACAAAATTACAAGATGGCGGTCGAATGTTTTGGGTTTACAGTGGGCTCCATCTATAATTGCAGCAATATCTTCGTAAAATCACTTGAAAATAACATTGAGAGCATCAGAAAGTTCCAAAATTGACTCGCCAACCGAATGATTGCGTTTAACAAAATTACAAGATGGCGGTCGAATGATTGGTTGACAGTGGGCTCCATCTATAATTGCAGCAATATCTTCGTAAAATCACTTGAAAATAACATTGAGAACATGAGAAAGTTCCAAAATTGACTCGCCAACCGAATGATTGCGTTTAACAAAATTACAAGATGGCGGTCGAATGATTGGGTGACAGTGGGCTCCATCTATAATTGCAGCAATATCTTCGTAAAATCACTTGAAAATAACATTGAGAGCATCAGAAAGTTCCAAAATTGACTCGCCAACTGAATGAATGCGTTTAACAAAATTGCAAGATGGCGGTCGAATGATTGGGTGACAGTGGGCTCCATCTATAATTGCAGCAATATCTTCGTAAAATCACTTGAAAATAACATTGAGAACATCAGAAAGTTCCAAAATTGACTCGCCAACCGAATGATTGCGTTTAACAAAATTACAAGATGGCGGTCGAATGATTGGGTGACAGTGGGCTCCATCTATAATTGCAGCAATATCTTCGTAAAATCACTTGAAAATAACATTGAGAGCATCAGAAAGTTCCAAAATTGACTCGCCAACCGAATGATTGCGTTTAACAAAAATTTCAAGATGGCGGTCGAATGATTGGTTGACAGTGGGCTCCATCTATAATTGCAGCAATATCTTCGTAAAATCACTTGAAAATAACATTGAGAACATCAGAAAGTTCCAAAATTGACTCGCCAACTGAATGAATGCGTTTAACAAAATTGCAAGATGGCGGTCGAATGATTGGGTGACAGTGGGCTCCATCTATAATTGCAGCAATATCTTCGTAAAATCACTTGAAAATAACATTGAGAGCATCAGAAAGTTCCAAAATTGACTCGCCAACTGAATGAATGCGTTTAACAAAATTGCAAGATGGCGGTCGAATGATTGGGTGACAGTGGGCTCCATCTATAATTGCAGCAATATCTTCGTAAAATCACTTGAAAATAACATTGAGAACATCAGAAAGTTCCAAAATTGACTCGCCAACCGAATGATTGCGTTTAACAAAATTACAAGATGGCGGTCGAATGATTGGGTGACAGTGGGCTCCATCTATAATTGCGGCAATATCTTCGTAAAATCACTTGAAAATAACATTGAGAGCATCAGAAAGTTCCAAAATTGACTCGCCAACTGAATGAATGCGTTTAACAAAATTGCAAGATGGCGGTCGAATGATTGGGTGACAGTGGGCTCCATCTATAATTGCAGCAATATCTTCGTAAAATCACTTGAAAATAACATTGAGAGCATCAGAAAGTTCCAAAATTGACTCGCCAACTGAATGAATGCGTTTAACAAAATTGCAAGATGGCGGTCGAATGATTGGGTGACAGTGGGCTCCATCTATAATTGCAGCAATATCTTCGTAAAATCACTTGAAAATAACATTGAGAACATCAGAAAGTTCCAAAATTGACTCGCCAACCGAATGATTGCGTTTAACAAAATTACAAGATGGCGGTCGAATGATTGGGTGACAGTGGGCTCCATCTATAATTGCAGCAATATCTTCGTAAAATCACTTGAAAATAACATTGAGAGCATCAGAAAGTTCCAAAATTGACTCGCCAACCGAATGATTGCGTTTAACAAAATTACAAGATGGCGGTCGAATGATTGGGTGACAGTGGGCTCCATCTATAATTGCAGCAATATCTTCGTAAAATCACTTGAAAATAACATTGAGAGCATCAGAAAGTTCCAAAATTGACTCGCAACTGAATGATGCGTTTACAAATTGCAAGATGGCGGTTAATGATTGGACAGTGGGCTCCATCTATAATTGCAGCAATATCTTCGTAAAATCACTTGAAAATAACATTGAGAACATCAGAAAGTTCCAAATTGACTCGCCAACCGAATGATTGCGTTTAACAAAATTACAAGATGGCGGTCGAATGATTGGGTTGACAGTGGGCTCCATCTATAATTGCAGCAATATCTTCGTAAAATCACTTGAAAATAACATTGAGAGCATCAGAAAGTTCCAAAATTGACTCGCCAACCGAATGATTGCGTTTAACAAAATTACAAGATGGCGGTCGAATGATTGGTTGACAGTGGGCTCCATCTATAATTGCAGCAATATCTTCGTAAAATCACTTGAAAATAACATTGAGAGCATCAGAAAGTTCCAAAATTGACTCGCCAACTGAATGAATGCGTTTAAAAAATTACAAGATGGCGGTCGAATGTTTGGTTGACAGTGGGCTCCATCTATAATTGCAGCAATATCTTCGTAAAATCACTTGAAAATAACATTGAGAGCATCAGAAAGTTCCAAAATTGACTCGCCAACTGAATGAATGCGTTTAACAAAATTACAAGATGGCGGTCGAATGTTTGGTTGACAGTGGGCTCCATCTATAATTGCAGCAATATCTTCGTAAAATCACTTGAAAATAACATTGAGAGCATCAGAAAGTTCCAAAATTGACTCGCCAACCGAATGATTGCGTTTAACAAAATTACAAGATGGCGGTCGAATGATTGGTTGACAGTGGGCTCCATCTATAATTGCAGCAATATCTTCGTAAAATCACTTGAAAATAACATTGAGAACATCAGAAAGTTCCAAAATTGACTCGCCAACCGAATGATTGCGTTTAACAAAATTACAAGATGGCGGTCGAATGATTGGGTGACAGTGGGCTCCATCTATAATTGCAGCAATATCTTCGTAAAATCACTTGAAAATAACATTGAGAGCATCAGAAAGTTCCAAAATTGACTCGCCAACTGAATGAATGCGTTTAACAAAATTGCAAGATGGCGGTCGAATGATTGGGTGACAGTGGGCTCCATCTATAATTGCAGCAATATCTTCGTAAAATCACTTGAAAAAAACATTGAGAACATCAGAAAGTTCCCAAAAATTGACTCGCCAACTGAATGAATGCGTTTAACAAAATTACAAGATGGCGGTCGAATGTTTGGTTGACAGTGGGCTCCATCTATAATTGCAGCAATATCTTCGTAAAATCACTTGAAAATAACATTGAGAGCATCAGAAAGTTCCAAAATTGACTCGCCAACCGAATGATTGCGTTTAACAAAATTACAAGATGGCGGTCGAATGATTGGTTGACAGTGGGCTCCATCTATAATTGCAGCAATATCTTCGTAAAATCACTTGAAAATAACATTGAGAGCATCAGAAAGTTCCAAAATTGACTCGCCAACTGAATGAATGCGTTTAACAAAATTACAAGATGGCGGTCGAATGTTTGGTTGACAGTGGGCTCCATCTATAATTGCAGCAATATCTTCGTAAAATCACTTGAAAATAACATTGAGAGCATCAGAAAGTTCCAAAATTGACTCGCCAACTGAATGAATGCGTTTAACAAAATTACAAGATGGCGGTCGAATGTTTGGTTGACAGTGGGCTCCATCTATAATTGCAGCAATATCTTCGTAAAATCACTTGAAAATAACATTGAGAGCATCAGAAAGTTCCAAAATTGACTCGCCAACTGAATGAATGCGTTTAACAAAATTGCAAGATGGCGGTCGAATGATTGGGTGACAGTGGGCTCCATCTATAATTGCAGCAATATCTTTACGATGACTCGCTTTTCTCAGAATTTTGTTTATAAACGCATTTAAGTAATGAGTTTTTGAATGGATTTTGGAACTTTCTCTGATGCGCTCTCAACGTTATTTTCAAATGATTTGACATATATAATGCGACCCACCCTCCATAACGCTGTCAGTGGCGTAGCTATAGGCCCCGCTGACCGCGCCGGGCGGGGGGGGGGCGCATAACGCATCGGGGAGCGCAAAAATTTTGAGAAGCGAAAGAGGAAGAGCTAAAAGGAGAAAAGGAAAGGAAATTGGGGAAAAAAGGAAAGGGAAAGGAAAAAAAGGGAAGGAAAATGAGATAAGGAAAGTTAAGAGAACAGATCGAGAAAAATAGAAGCTAAGAAAAGTAGGGAGAAAGCAATGCAAAGGCTCTAAGTGCTTCTGCCAAAATTCACATTCACAAAGTTCGGAGCTTTTTCAAACTCACGATAATGATATGTTTTTGTTTAGTTTTATCATTGTGAATAAATAAACATAATTTCTCTACATTAATTTACAATAATTTTCAAAGAAAGGAATTTTCCGATAAAGGCTCCAACTTGTACGGGTGCGAAGTGGGGGGGGACTCCACCGAAGCACTCAATTTTTTCCTTAAAAAAGAGGGGCGTAGCATTCGAATCGGCAGGGGGGGCGCTTGCTCAGCTAGCTACGCTACTGAATGCTGTAGCAAAAGTTTTCAACTTACCCCCATTGTAAGATCATATTTTTTCCTTAAGGAATCACTGAAAAAAAATAATGCTGATTCAAGTGTGCGACAAGTTTCTAAATGCTAATTTTACACCATGAAAATGCTGATTCAGCCATGGACGTAGTTAAAGGAACATTTACAGATGTTGAATCAGCATTTTTATAATGTAAAATCAGCATTTAGAACTTGTCGCACATTTTTTTAACATTTTTATTGCTAAATCAGCATTTTGTTTTTCAGTGTGAACCTTTATTTTCAATCGTTGACAATCAGTTTTTGGCTTTAACTCCACAATGACTATGTACTATCGACGAATTAAAGATTGTCGCGAGAGTTTTACACACTTTCAGTTGTAGGTGTGAGTTTCGGACTGATCTGCAACGGCATCTCCATCCCTCCCGCACTGGCCTCTCGCCTGCATGGTGTGAGAAGTATGAAGAGTGGCCGAGCCGGAACCTTGAAGGCGAAACTTGTCTCGTGAAATCTCGCGACAATCTTTAATTCGTCGATAGTACTTTCTGTTGCCTTCAACGTCATCGTTGCAAAACCTTGAGTGATTCATATAATGACCTGAGCCTGAGCATCTCAGATATACGTGCTAAACTCATCTGTCGCCAAATAACACGTGATCCATAATTAGAGAGGCGAGTGGCGAAAGGCGGCTGCAGGAAATGAAGCCAGGGAAGGGGGGGGGGGCTTTGGGGGCTCATTTCCTCGCTTCTCCCATTCCGTTCCGTTCGATCGCTTTTCCAATAACAACACGCTATATAACGATAACAATTGCCTTTGAGACAATGGAAAAGAAGAGGAGCGGAAACCATGGGTGAATGGGTCAGGACTTTGAGGAGGAAACCCCCCGCGGAAATGCCTTTTTGTAATCCACAAGTGCGCCTTTTACGACACTCGATGAGCGCCTCAGTTGCCGGATTGGTTGAGTTTTAGAATGGGTCTGTTGCATACTTTTGCTTCAACAATATAGAACCTTGATCCTTATGTAAAATTCGGCGAAAATAACGATGCGCACATTAAAAACGTTCAAAATCCACTCATTAACTCAGAAAATCACTTCAATGGGTCTGTTGCGTACTTTTGCTACATTAATATAACTCATTGTTTCTATCGTAAAATTCGGCGAAAATAACGATGCGCACATTAAAAACTTTCAAAATCCACTCATTAACTCAGAAAATACCTTCCATTTCAAACAACCCGCGCTACACTAGACACTATATCACCGCGACTTATAACAGCATAGATGGAACCATATCGTTTATGTAAACATCAACAGAACTTACAAACATTGGAATGTTTCGTTTAGGTGCGTAAATTTCTTATATTATTTTGTAATCTTTAATAAACCGAAAAGACCAGACAGCAAATGCAGCTTATATTTCACTTATTAAAAAATAAATTCCATCAATTTTTAGTTACGATGTTGTTTACTTATGCACGGTGGTTTCCGTCTATGAAGTAGTATACCGGTGAAAATAGTGTCTAGTGTAGCGCGGGCTGTTTGAAATTGAAGTGATTTCCTGAGTTAATGAGAGGATTTTGAACGTTTTTCATGTGCGCATCGTTATTTTCGCCGAATTTTACATAAGAATCAAGGTTCTATATTGTTGTAGCAAAAGTATGCAACAGACCCATTTCAAACAGCCCGCGCTACACTAGACACTATTTGCACCGGTATACTACTACATAGACGGAACCACCGTGCATAAATAAACAATATCGTAACTACAAAATGATGGAATCCCCTTCTAAATACATGATCTATTGGCTGCATTTGCTGTCTGGTCTTTTCGGTTTATCAAAGATTACAAAATAGTATAAGAAATGTACGCATCTAAACGAAACATTAAAATGTTTGTAAGTTCTGTTCAAGTTCATAAACGAGATGGTTCCATCTATGTAGTTACAAGTCGGTGATATAGTGTCTAGTGTAGCGCGGGTTGTTTGAAATGGAAGGTATTTTCTGAATTAATGAGTGGATTTTGAAAGTTTTTAATGTGCGCATCGTTCTTTTCGCCGAATTTTACGTTAGGAACAATGAGTTGTATTGACGTAGCAAAAGTACGCAACAGACCCATTATTGAAATCGGAGGATTAAGTACACCAGTAAAGACGAGATGACGGAGGATATACTTTCGTATAGTACTTAATTTATTTTGTATCCATTTGTTGGCAGAGCTACCGCGAGCGTTTTGTGTATTTTTAATAAAATTTCTAAATTTACCAATGGTTTCATTGGTTGACCAAAGATTACACAGTTCATTTTAGTGATTGACTGTAATGCACGAAAATAAATATATCTGATCCGTATAAGCTTGTTTTAATCGATGAAGTTGTCAGTGACTTAAATGCGTCGTTTGCGGGATTTTGATAATGTAACGGTGATTGCTGAGAAAAAATTCCTGTTGCCGTAGCAAGAACTCAGTTTTTATAGTCGCGTTTATCGGAAATGAAGATTGAAACAATGTGAAATAGGGTCGAGGAGATAGACGAGTACCTATACTCGGGCTTGGGCCTTAAGGGGTTAAACCCATAGGATCCAAATGCATCCTAAAAATCGAAAATGTTCCCCCTGAAATGTGGCAACAGCGGACGAATCGGAAGGGAGCCGTAGAAAGAGGGAAACAAAATTGAAGGTAATCTACTCTTCTGACTACTCTATTCTACTCGACTACTCGAGTTAAGTTGGCCTAAGTATATTTGATGCATCAATTTAATACATTTTGTCGCAAATAACTTTATTCAGCCCTCCCCGCCCGCCCTCTTCGATCACCCCACTCCACTCTCCCAGTGCCATTCTCCGCTACCATGCTGCGCTGCGGATGTTAAAACTCCTGCATATACTTATATGTATACAGATGTAGTATAGTTTATGATCGGCAATTAATTTTCTGCTACTCCTCTCCATCTAAAATATTTAATATATGTATCAAAACATGTGTCTTAATGGGTCTGTTGCTAACTTTGGCTACAACGATTAAGAGAGTTTAACCTAATGTAAAATCGCCTGAAAAGTGCATTGGTGGCATCAGAAAGCCATATAATGCAATAATATACTCACAAGAGGCGTTTAATGAAATCCAAGATGGCGGAGAAATATCGAGCAATGTGTATGCATGCACCGCACGAACATCCAAGGATAGCCAACCTCACAATATCGATTACAACCACGTAAACTAACACATAACCTCTACTAACCTCCAGTGAGGTTGTCAAAGTTGGCCATCCTTGGATGTATACAAATTGCTTGATATTTCTCAGCCATCTTGGATTTCATTAAACGCCTCTTGTGAGTTGATGATTGCATTTTATGACTTTTTGATGCAATAACCAATGGACTTTTCGTTGTAGCAAAAGTTTGCAATAGACCCATTATTTACTAATATTTGTGTGTGAACTGAACTGTTTTAATTACCATAAAATATCGACCGATGCCAGGTTTTGATTTAAAAAAAAAAAAAAAAAAATGTTCCCATGTATGATTATGAGAGCGTAATTGACCAAAAATGTCGGCATACAGATGGTACGTGTATAAGAAATGCGTGCGACCTTGTGAAAATGGATTCTAAACCTTCTTAGATACTTTTGGAACAAAGCTCAGACCAGGTATACTTATACAGTTGAAATAAATTAAATTTAAACTCCAATTTCTCGATGCATTTCTATTCTTTGATAGTTCCTTCATTATTGCAACTGCCACGGTATGTTAACTTTCCTCGTTTGTTGAACGGTTAACGTATCAAAATGATGAAAGTTCAAAAAATCGTTGGATTGCTTATAGCATGGATGTCACTAAAATTCGCGTACAGAGTTTTACTATGCTTTTATTCTAGATTTAAAATTGAGGCTCCCCTCTCCCAAGGTTATAGATTAAGAGGTATGCTCATCTGACTTCGCGCCACGAAGTCATTAGCGCGCAGTTCAAAATCCAGATCCAAGATGGCCGACAAAAGCAGAAAACATTGTATACCTACTCTTCCCAGAAAACATTGGGCTTCCCTCCCCAGAAAAGCAGAAAATAGCCCCATGTTTTCTGGAAAGAGTATACAATGTTTTCTGCTTTTGTCGGCCATCTTGGATCTGGATTTTGAACTGCGCGCTACTGACTTCGTGGCGCAAAGTCAGATAAGCATACCTCTTAATCTATAACCTTGCCCCTCTCCCACCCCAAGAAAATGTCTGCAATAAATAGATCTACTTCGAGCTATAGCCCCTCAAAGTTTGAAACTATTTTACGTTTTATTTAATCAGATGGGTATGAAATTAGGCACATTTACACTAAACAGACCCACTAGTGGTACAAGTATTCCGACGTTGCCATTTAATTTCGACTTTTTAATTCCCTTAAAAATAATCTGATGCATTTAAAATTGCTTGATATTTTAAGGACCAAGACTTTAAGTTTAGACGGAAAGTTACTAAAAGTTTCAAGAAATTCATTGCACTTTAGGTCTATTATTATAATAATATTAAAGTCAAGTGAAAATGGCAACGTTTAAACTCGAGTAGGTCTCTTAAGTATCAATGAGTCCAATTCTGAATCAATTTTGACAAAATTCGAGCTAACTTCCAGTATTTGATGCATTTAAATGACTTAAAAAAATACCTCATGATAAGTTCGGAATGACAAATCTTGTTGAGTAGATACGAATTCGGTCATTTTTACAACATTGATAAATCTTTCGTCTAAATATGGAGAAGTAACGTAAGTATAAGTTTCGTATTATTTTTTTTTTCTGTGTATCCCAGTACCTTTACCTAAAGAACCACGCGCGACGTTTCAGCTATCAATATCCTGAAGTCAGTAATGCAGCCTGCAAGCTGGCAACGTTAGTCCATTAAACTCATTCAAAAACTAGAAATCGAGATTGTGCACCGCCCACCTAAAATACAAAATACAAGAGGCATGTGCGCAATTAGACAGAATATTAAGCGAGCCATACTGACAACGTCTCTATTTCCGTGATGTTGCGCCTTCAATTTCACGGGTAGACAAAACCAGTACCTGTAGGTACGAATAGTTAACTACTCAATGCACGGCTGCCGTTTGGCGTATAATCAATGCTATTTTTCAATTCACCGATGATTCCACCGGTTGAGAAAAGATTACACTGTTCAGTTCAGTATATTTCTGTAATGAACTAAAATACTCGCATCTGTAATCTTTTCTCAACCGGTGGAGTCGTCGATGACTATAAAAAACTTGCGGATATTTTAATTAATCAACGGAGTTTCCACCGATGAAGGAAATATTACAGATCAGAGTATTTTCGTGCATTACAGTCATACAGTGAACTGAACCGTGTAATCTTTTCTCAACCGGTGGAATCATCGGTGAATAGAAAAATAGCATTGATTATACGCAGAACGGCAGCTCTGCTATAGCGGAGAGATTTGAAGCCGGTTACTGCCTTAGGCTGGGCTTCCCCTCTCGGGGGTATGAACCAAATTAACGTTGCGGCTTATGGAGCCAACACATAAAACTGTTTCAAAATCAAAAGAATGCTAATTACTTCTAGTTTTCAAAAGTACTCATATATTACATGCAGCCTGTGTCAAAGTTGAAATTGACAAACTTAAACGAAAGTTTCGGTCGATTCATCCGCTAGATATTTACGATAGAAAGTACGGCAGAGAGGTTATTGGTGCTAAAGTAAACAATGACCGACCGATCGTTAACTTCAATTTTTAAAGAACTGACAACTGACGCCTTAATTCAATTTGTCAAAATTTTCGGTTGAAAAGTTTACTATACGAGACTCGACACTGGTATTCGCAAAAATGATTGACTAAAACAGATTTGAAGAGCGAGGCTCCATAAGAGCTAATGTTAAATTGGTTCATACCCCCGCGCGGGGAAGTGCCCTGCCCATCGGCCCGTGTCACGACCGGCTTCACTTTGCCCCCGTAGTGCAAAGAGATAGCAGGGGTCAGCCTTCTTCTACAATATCCTTGGTGCGCGCGTGAGTGAGAGAGCGAGTTTGAGATATCGAATATCAGTTAGTGGCCGCCCGCGACTTGACTGCGACCATCGCCGCTGATTAGTGCTCCGTCGGTGAGGGCAGCTTTGAACTTCAAACTACAGATAGCGTCCCTCATCGCCGGATGTACGTTTCCTACATTTCTTATGTTTTCGCAGAAATCCATATCCTCTGAGCTGAGACGCTTGCGCTAGATGACATCAGTTTTTCACAGATGACCATGATCTGACTACACAGGTCAGTCAATGCGCACACCCTCCACTGCCTCTCCGTCTGCCTGGCTCTCTCACCGGGTAGAGTGAGGAAGGGGATGACGTATAGCTGGCGCAGCTGAAGCGCGGGCGTTCAAATCTACATGCTTTCATGTGAGGAAAATACCATTTTTCAAGTGTGAATAATAAACAATCTACGACAATAAAACTTGGTTTTTATTTATGATAGACCACGAGGAAGGTTTCAAGCTTTGAGAAAACCAGTCTGATCACACTTCAATTTCTTATACCTGTATTTTCTGACGGTTAGTAAAAATCCCTCTTATGGAGGAGGTAGGTTATGTAATATATATTCAATGCATTCTACCCTATTTTCTGGAAGTGCCCGAAAATAGAAAATGCAAATTTGCGTACGATTGCATTAGTTTTCATAAAGCTTGAAACCTTCCTCGTTACTTCTTATTGATAAAAACCAAATTTCTCTGTCGTAAATCGTATATAATTCGCACTTAAAAAGGGTATTTTCCCCATAAGAAAGCATGTAGATTTAAACGCCCGCTCTTCAGCTGCGCCAGCTATACGTCACGAGCGGAGGTTCCGCAGATCGCACCGAAACTCGTCCACCGGATTGACTGGCCTGTGTAGTTAGATCATGGATTCAGCTGCCCAATGTTTTCCTGTATGCGATAGTTGTTGGAAAGTATATGATTCGAAATTTTGGAGAAACTGAACCTCTTATTAATATCCTGAGTTACTGTAGGTTACAGTGGCGTAGCGTGCAATTTGGCAACGTTGGATTTTGTACGTTTAAACCCATGGAAAAGGTCGAATGCAAAGGTGTTCACCGAACACCCAATACTTCGATCTTTTTCATGAGTTTAAATAGACGAACTGCAACGTTGCCAAATTGCACGCTACGCCACTGGTAGGTTACTCGAGGTTACTCGAGGTATTACTTTTGTGTTGGATTGTTGGATGGTGGCTTTGTCACGATTCCAAATTAGGATTTGAGAGTTTTAACTAATGCACCTGCAATCCCGAACTTATTGATACGAAAGCCAACTTGAGAATCCACTGACTCCTTATTTTAGTGTGGCAGCTATGAGATAGGGTGATTTTGAATTGTGCTAAGCAGTCACTGTAGAATAAAGGCTATACTCTGTGATAAAAGCATCACAGTTGCCGATTTTTCTGTTGGAAGTCTTTGACTTTGACTAGTCTTGAAAAGTTAATGCTGGGAAGGATGTCTCAAATTCTGTAACATTTTCATTGAAAAAGAGGATAATCGACAATCGTACATCAGGGACAGTGACGTACCGGAGGCCCCCGCTGCCCCCGCGGCGCGGGGGGGCCCCCCACCCAAGGGGCCCCCAATTAGGGCCCCATGATTACATCCGACCCGTGTATTTGACAAAATGTAACATTTGAAAGAATGAAGATAAAGATGGAGGAGGAAATAAATAAGTGTAATATTAAAGTAAGAAGAGCTGCTTTGTTCCTCCGTTAAATGTGGTAAATTGGCCATGCATTTTCCGTGGTATATATTGTAAGGCTGTCAGAATCAGAAATTCGGCTCTTTCCTTTCTTGGGAGAAATCCGGAATTTTAGTTCTAAAACTGCGTGAAAAAACGTCTCGAGAGCACTCGATTTTCAAAAAATGTCAGGGGAGGATCCCAGAGCCCCCTCTATATGGGGGGGGGTGTCTTTATAGACCCTCCATTCACTGTGTAAAAATGTAGGGGGCCCCCGACTAAAGGTTCGCGGGGGGCCCCCAAAGTTTCCGGTACGCCACTGATCAGGGTCCCTACCAACGTGCATGAATGACATGGGTTGCCGATCAGATGATCGGAACTCGGAAACCTTTAAGCTCCGATCGAAGGGCTCCTGACCCTCGGACCTCATTGCTCTCTATATCTGTGTATAAGGTCGCGTATCCTGTTTCTGTAGTTTTTCTTTTTTACGATAAGTTTTAGTATATTTTAGATACATTTTTGGAGTCCCAAGGGTTTCTCAATGGAAAAAATATGGAAGGAATCTGTCTACCCCCCCCCCCCCCCCCCCCGTTCCGAGTCTATCACCCCAAAGTTACCCCGTCATTCGTAAAATGTAGTTATTCAAAGATTTTCAAAATAGACGACGTGAGTCAATAAGTTTAAAATAACATTAACTTTGACCTTGCCATAAATTTCTCTTGTAAAAAGCTAAAAATCTATACTGAATTGAAATAAAACTGTCTTGACAATCTAACATCGTACAATGGCAAATCCAAATAGTTTTCCGGGGGGGATGCTCATGAAATTTGAAATTTGAAACCTCGCGTCGTAGGAAGCAATTTTGGGATACTTTCTTTTAGAAAAGTCAACACTTGAAGCTTCTGGGGGATGCACGCGTGCCCCGTGACCCCCTTCGATCACCACTGATACAGATACCGTGAAGTTTTTGCAAAGATTGCAGGTGAAGTGGTTTTTCAGTCAACAAAAAAACGACTCCAAAAAGGACTTCAGAACCTCAACTCTATAAAAAACATGACACTATGAATGAAAAACTCGGAGAAAATAAAACTCTAAAAAAACTTGCTGGGAAAGTGACATTAGCAGACACCTATACAACTGAATCTTAAAAAAGTCTGCGCAACCAGGAAACATAGATTTGAGGGGGGCGCCTCAAAGAATTTCCAACTCAATCTAAAAGAGAAAGGTGGCAAAACTTACCGAACATTTATTAGAGGGTCAAAAGGGAGGGGTTCGAACCACCCCAGCCTCTAGGTCGCGCCAATCATATGCTACTGTCTTCATTGCATTTTTTTTTTTTTCCAGCTGCCATTTTCTAGTTTTAGCTACAATGTTTCAAAGTAGGTGTGTAGTCATAAATCACTGGACGAGAGGATGTACCTCGGTATCCTATCAGAATCTACGAAAGCCTGTTCCGTTATCTAATGGATGGATATTTTATAGTGTTTCTGTGGGCTTAGAGTATCAGCCCTTTTAGATATGTGTTTATGTTAAAAGACGCATCGATTGAGTGAGTGTGAGTGAGATGTGGGCGAGTGGGTGGATACGCGGAGGCGAGTCGTATCGTAAGATCTCTCTCTCTCTCTCTCTCTCTCTCTCTCTCTCTCTCTCTCTCTTTGCTTTTTTTTCTCTCTTTGCTTATTTGTCTGATTGTGTATTTATTTATCTATTTTTATTTATTTATTTATTTATTTATTTATTTATTTATTTATTTATCTATTTATTTATTTATTTATTTATTTTATTTACTCTTATCTTCTTACTGTTTTTAGGTTTAAGTGGTAGAATAGGCCAAGAGCTTAAACTTTGCCTAAAAACTGTATGATTTTTTTGTTTTACTTATGTTATTAGCATTAGTTCTTTTTTTCTTCAATAAAAACGGTTCATCATCATCATCATCTCTCTCTCTCTCTCTCTCTCTCTCTCTCTCTCTCTCTCTCTCTCTCTCTCTCTCTCTCTCTCTCTCTCTCTCTCTCTCTCCCTCTGCGGAACAAGATCGTGAAGTGATGATAACTCCGAATCAACTTAGCTTGGAATTTTTAGGGTGACGAGGGTCTCGTAATCTCCTAGAATTTATTTCTCTTATTTTCTCTTCAAGGGCTTTTTTTTTTGCTTAAATTTTGCATATTCACAGCTTTGTGATCAACGCTTTGGCCAAATTATACCTACAAGTTGCAACCCAATGCCGCATTGCATCCTCCTAAAATGAAGGCGCTTCGTAATTTCGTGATTCCTTGTCATCGATTATAGCATAAAATATGTATTTTCCAATGTAATATTCTCAGAAAAGTATTTCTAGAATTATTTGGTTTTTATGTACACGGAAAATTAATACAATCCTACAGTGATAGTGGATTTCATATTTTCCAACAAGTAATTTTAGAAATTGTTTTACGCGAAACAAAAAACCATTAATATAAATTACTAGCTATCGTAAATTTGTACGCATTTCTATGTTAAACTACATTCAGGGTAATTCAGATCACCCGGCCACTATCCGTGTACCTAGCGAAAATGAGCAAAAATTAACCCGGTAAAAGTGTTCTGTAAATTTCCATGACTAAAATTCCGCGGGTAATTACTATTTTTCCATTACATAACATGAAAAATCTTATGGAATCCCATGAATGGATCCGCATGGAATTCTATAACATTTTAGGGAAAAAAATAATTGCCCTCGGAATTCTATGAAATTTTATGGAAAACTAATAACTACCCACGGAAATGATGGCCACGTCCGGTCATGAAAATTCATGGAACCCTACACTTTTACTTTATTGCGTATAGTAAATTCTGACCAAACTCTCCAAATTAAATCGATCGTGAAAAATTCAATAAAAATATTTTCAACCCCAAAATACCATCCCTCGGGGATTTTTGGAGGGTTGATTGAAATTTCAAAACTCACAAATATTGCGAAAGTCAACTGATAGGGGTATGCTTTTTACTTCAGAGACAAAAATAACGTATTTTCAATTGGCTGCTGTGACCTTCTAGATCAGTCAATTGCCAAAGCTTTGAATCCAGGAATTTGATTGGCTTAGCTGCTTTTTATAAATAAGAAATCGACATCTGGTTGGCCAGTTCAGAATTTCCCGCTTGCCACTAAACGCAGCAATATCTTATAGCTTTTGTAACATCTCAATGCTAGAATAAAATTCGGGATTTTAACCCTTTAAGGACCAAGCCCGCAAGTATACTCGTTTTTCTTCTCTAGTCTACTTCACATTGTTCCATTCTTCATTCCGGATAAACGCGATTATTGATGAAAACATGTACAAGACAAGATGTCTTCGGGCGCCTTCAATGTATCGTATAGGCAATTTCAACTCCCTCAAGTACGAATAGTTAACTACCTCCCCATTATAAACGGAAGAGTGGCGTCCTTTTGACATAACCTGGCCGGCCTGGCCCCTAGAGGGTTAAAAAAACTAAGACCTTTAAAATATTTGCGTGGATACTGAATACTAAAAAGTAAAATTTAAAAGCGCGAATAAACTGATTGAACCAATGTGCAGCCTTGAAGTCGATAGGTCGAGTCAGATGTATCGACAACAAAGAAGCCCATTGGCTCAAGCGGTCAATTCGCGCTGCTAAATTCGCAGGTGGAGACACCCCTTTAGTCAGGAATTTGCATTTCTCTCTCTTTGTCCATTCTAACGTGCATGCGTTAGGATAGCATGGAGAAAGTCACACGCCGTTACATGCCAACTAACTCGTTAGATCGCGGCCTACGTTATGAAACGTAGTAAGTCATAACGTAGGCCGCGGTCAGATAGAGAGGTAAGAAATCTTCGAAACACAGAGCTGTTGATCTTTAAAGCTGAAATGGTTAAATGGTTTACTTTTGTGCGCGAAGTCGGAACAATTGAGGTCGACTATTTATCAGCCGAAAAAATTGATGTCAATGTGTCTGGAGGCAGGTCAAGTAACTTGATTTTTAACTCGATCATATTTCTTGGAAATAAGCGAATATTTCAGAGGAATAAATTCTAGAAATATCACATCGCTACCCACGCTTCTAACCAATGTCGATTGAGCGACTCAAAACTCGAGGTGACTACTCAGCCTTGAAAACCAGGTCATTTAACTCAATTCCTTATTAAAAGAAACTAGGAAGAGAGATATACCACACGGCGAGTAACGGTTAAAACATATCACCACCAGTCTATATGTCTAAAGCTAATTCAACATTAATCAATACGTGTATTGTAAATTATAAAAATGTGCAACTGCAGTTTTCTGATAGGCGTTCCTCTCTTCTATCCTTCCTTCACCCCCTTCTACCCCCACCCAGTAGCGCACCGAGAGATTCTTCATCTCTCTCTTTTCTCCATTAAAAAACGTATGTTAGACAAGGATGGACAAGGGGATAAAACCCCCTCCTTCTGTCCTTTTCCTACTCATACATTCAAATGGGAAATGAGAGAGATGGAAGATATCCTGGTTGCGCCAGTGCCCCCACCTCTTCCCCTTCCCCATCCTCCATCTTTATCTCTTTCTGCTCTTCCTCACTCTCCTTCACACGGGCGGATATAGGGAATTGTCTCTTTCTCTCTTTCTCCATTTGAACTTATGTGTTAGAAAAGGACAGCAGAGGGGGCCATCACGTGACTTTGGCCCCCTCTTCTGTCCTTTCCTAACGCACGTTTTCGAATGGGAGGAGAGAGAGAAAGACAATTCCCTGTATCTGCCCATGCTCCTTCAAATCTGTGAGAAGTTTAATGACGCCAACATGTTCGCTTATTTTAATCACATGTGACTGGGTCTTGGAAATGGGACCTCATCTTCCTGAGCAAAGTTTTTCAGCACATCGATTTTCAGCAAATGAGGTCGTGAGATGGCACTTTTTCTTTTTTTATATAAATTTAGAAAAAAAGAAAAACGCTCTCTTTGATCTTAAGGTTAAAATTTGAGAGTCTCACAGTTTCTTCAGACTATTAAAATTGTCGAAAATATGTCATTTTCGTTATTATTTTCACCGATATAATATATCGAACTTTTCTCTCGGCAGCCGACAGCCCTATTATTTTATTCTTACATTTTGAATTGAGGAGTACTTTGGTACTAGGGGAGCAGAGGATTTGCTCGTGCCCAAAAAACAGATTTCGGAAGGTTATTGTTTAAGTGCGTAAGAATGGGGCTCTTGCGAACTTTTGCTACACGGGATTGAATAGTTGATTCTTGCATAAAAACCTGTAAAAATGACGATGAGTACACTAAAAAATCACGGAATTCACTCTCAGAATTAAGCTTAATGGCGGTTCGACGCAGGTATCATGGGAGATTCCTATCTAAATTGAGACATACCTCTGTGTTTCCAAAGAGAAAGTGGTATTAGATAGGAATCTCCCATGATACCTGCGTCGAACCGCTATTACGATCTTGCCACTTATGTAGTTATGTAGGTTTACTACTGAATTTTAAACTTTCTCACTGTGATTTTCGTGATTTTTGCTGCGATTTTTACATCAGAATGGACTATTCATTTGCTCACAGCAAAAGTTTGCAAGAGCTCCATTGTTGGATTAGGTTTTTTAACTCTTTGTTGACCGATGCGACGCGACGGTACCGACACGTACCACCAATTTTACACTGTGTTTATTAGAAAATGCAAAAAATCAATACACACATCAATTTTACATTATAAATCCGGGGCAAATCGCCCATAGCAGTTCAAAAACCTGACGAGACTGAGAAGTACCCTGGGGGAGCAAAGGGTTAATCACCTGACGTACTAAGATGCGCTCTAACTGTTAGATAATTAAGAAAACCCAGTTTTCCTCATCAAAATGTCACGCAATAATACTTAGAAATCAGAATTGTTGAGAATGAGCTCATACTCTTTGTATTATCCACCATTTTACCGAAATATTCCTCAATTACAAAAAAAGATTTTGAACGCAAAACGGAAATAGGTCAAAGTTTATATCAACTCGTATCCAAAAATCTGCAACTCTCTTGTGTATGGTCCAAATAAACAAAAACAATCATCGTTTAATCAGAAATTGCTGAGGGTTTTGGACGTGCCCTGGTGGCTACCGCTTCTGCTAAAAAAGAAAACAGCTGGCTCCCAAAAATGTGTTCCCAAATATTTGTTGGCTATCTTTTTACCAATGTTATTTGGAAAACTTGTGAAACGTCACCGATTTCCTCAGGAAACCATTAAACTATAAAAAATGGCGTAAAATTGGCGACAAAGTTTAAATAATTGCCCTTTCAGCCGTAGAAAGCCTCAACATCAAAATTCAAACCCCAAAAATGCCAATTTACCGATTACAAAATCGACTATCGTAGCACTATCGGCAGGGACCTAATTTTTAATATGCATGGATATTTAGCAGAGATTACTAAGTTAAAGAGATGTGGCAGAACGGCTCAAAACTGTTAATCGACGCCTACAAAGTAGGCAAACTGGCATACGGTCTGGTGGACCATTTGTGTAAACAATTCTGAAAGTAACCGAAGTGCGTTCGGCTGCCACTAAATGACTTTTGATTAAAGTTTTAGCGGTTCTTTCAGTGGTTAAATTTTTCCCTTGACTTTTTACATTTTGTCAACGTGTTTGTAAAGTAAAAAAAAAAAATCAGAAAAGTGTGTGCCTTGCGTTTTTTTCCACTAACAGCAGTAATAGCAATGTTTACGAAAAATGGTCCACAGGTGGTACACCGAATAGTATCACGGCCTATTTGAAGGCGTTTTTTTACGAAATGTCAATTAACGGTTTTCTAACATGGCGGGGATAGGACTTGCCATATCTCTTTGACTTAGTAATCTCTGATATTTAGATTCCATCGGGGCGGGGATCGAGGTGCTCGCTCATCTCCGGGTGTTGCTATTGGTATCGATAAAGTTGAAGGCGCATCTTATTTCCTTCGACCGCAGCAAGTCCAGTGCACTTAAGGCCTAAAATCGGCAAGAAAGTGGCCAAAAATTGGGAAATTAACTCATCAATTTATCATTCATACGCTTTCAAGAAATAATTTAAACCCATCAGAAATGTCATTGGAAAGTTTTTAATTAAGCTTCAAAGGTCGAAAAATGTGGTTTTTTCTCACTGATTTTCAGCCACTTTTTGAGATATCTGACCATTGCGCAGTGGCGCGTCACTCTGAAATGAGCGACTGTCACGCTCTCAACTCCCGGTGTGTAAAATAATAACCACTTTTCGCATAGCCGTAGCCAGGATATTATCTTTCTCTCTCTTTGCCCGTTTAAACGTATGTGTTAGAAAAGGATGGATATAGGGGCTGTCACGTGACTTCAGCCCCCTTTTCTGTCCTTTTCTAACGCATGCGTTTAAATGGACAAAGAGAGAGAAAGACATTCCTGGCTACGACTATAACCAGTGATGTATTCTTAGGGGGGGGGGGGCATGGCTTTTTTGCCCATCCAATATTTGAGGAGGAGGGGGGCCCCCCAATAATTTGGTGAAAAATAGGAGGGAAAAAGAGGGAGGGAGAAAAGAAAAGACAAAAAATAAAAATAAAGAAAGAAAGGAATAATTATCCCTGCTAAAAATTGATCATGCAATGTTTATGATCATTGCATGAACGTTCATGCAATGTTCATGAAAATGTCCAATAGCACATGAACTTCACATGAACGTTCATTAACAGGACATGAGCGTTCATGAACTGGGCATGAACGTTCATGAACTGGACATGAACGTTCATGAACTGGACATGAACGTTTATGAACTGGACATGAACGTTCATGTGAAGTTCATGAACGTTCATGCAATGTTTATGAACGTTCATGTAATGTTCGTTCCAATTACACATGTACGGTACATGAACAAAAGCTCGAACATTACATGATCAATTTTTAGCAGGGACAGGAACCGAGATGCAAAAAACGGCAAGAATAGGTACGTGGCTCTATCTTACCCTGAAACTGCGCCTATAGTAAATCTAAAGTGAAAAAATTTCCCCTGTTGTCAATGGAATAAAGAAAACATACATTGAGTCTATTTCTGTTCTGTCGTTTGGTTATTTTTGAAAGATTCAATTGCTTAAAATATAGTCTGAGAGAACCCAAACGTTCAAATTTTTCCGGGGGAGTACCCCCAGATGACCCTCTATTACTGGAAAGTTTCCCCTCCAGATTCCCCAAAGTATCGGACTATTTGCTACCCCCTCCCCTCAAAAAAATCTCAAACTTTACGCCACTGAGCGGAACATACATTACATTTACTGCAGTTTTAAATTTCCAGAAGACTTCTAACCGTGAGGAACAGTTTCCTAAAGCCTAAAAATATCAGCTTCATCAATAAACTGAAAGTCTCAACTGAAAAATTCCCTTTTTGCCTGAGAAATGAAGAAAATAAACGTAAAATCTATTTTTAATTTGTTTAAATTTGGTGGCGTATTTTTATGCGATAACATCGCTTAAGACATAGCGTCTGCACGGGAAGAAAAAGATTAGTGAAAATAACCATACGGATACCTGATTTTGGCACCTGCTAGATTTTATGGTAAACTTGACCAGAAGTATGGTACATTTACCGATACTTTGAGCGAATTCGACATGCAATCAGGCAACATCACCTAGTACCTAGTCAAAACATAGTATACTTCTGGTTAACATTACCATAACATCTAGCAGGTGCCAAAATCAGGTATCCGTATGGTTATTTTCACCGCAGTTTTTTCCGTGTGAGAGAGCCTGAATTTTCAGATTTTTCCGGGGGTGTCCCCCTAGACCCCCTATAGTGTATCTCTCAAAAGTTGCCCCCCCCCCCCCACCAATAAAAATTCCAAGTTTACGCCACTGACTATGACTCTTCGTCGGACGCTAACGCGAGTGCATCGAATGTATAAGTTAATTTCTTCTGAAAGGGTTGGGCTCAGGCCCATATTATTATCCTTATTTTTCTTAAAAATATGTCCTCTTTTAAGTAACGATTAAACTGCCCCTTCCGATTCATCTTCATTATCAATCGTTCAATCGTTGTTCATCTTTCTTTATTTAACTTGTTTTTCTATGGCCGGCGATCGTCACTCCGTGCTCACTAAAGGGACATAATATAACCGTGTCGCATATTCTTCGACTAAATGCTCTTGGCTTTTGAGGACTTAAAAGTGATTGTTATAAGTTTTTGGTTAATTTCAGCCCCAAATTTGATAGTCGAATCGTTTCCTGACTAGAAATATTAATTCAACATTTTCAAAAAAAAATTAGGCCCAAAAATAATGTTTTTGACCCTTTTTTTCTTCAAAACGTTTGTTTCAACCATTCCCTGGAAACAATAACTTTTTTTTAGGTGAAAATGGGTAACCGATGGAGTTTTAGTAAACATTCGAGATTTAAGAAAAAGGTAAAATTGGTTTTTGTGCACGCGGTATTTCGGTATTCAAATCAGAATAGTTTGTTCTGTCCCCTGTTTTTCATCTCCCGACTGTCCGTTGTGTGTTTCTTGCACTTTTTAGCCTTTTCAAATGCTGGCGCCACGCGTCGCAATTATTTCAGCGAATGAGTGTTTGCATGGTTGATTGTGAAGTGCGTAGCAGGAGTGAGCTGTTGAAAGTTTCCTAAAAATCGCAGCAAGTTATAGTGTTAGGCGCTAAAAATCACACCTGAAACATTGTAAATTCCCCCGAGAGCACCAAAGTTTTACATTTCCTAGGTCATTGTCTGAATTTTGTAAGAAACAAAACATGGGGATGGAGCTGTCCCACTTGCTCCATTCCCCTCCTTTTTGCCGTAACCACGAAATACCTGGATTTACAACTTTTCCTTTGCTGAAACACGCATGCTATACGCGTTTACCGCTTCATTCCGTCGCTTATTGCACCGCAAGAAGTATCACCGCGATATTGCAGGAGCTGCATTTGCTGTTCGTGCGGAAGCGTTTGACTCAAGTGCGAGCCGTCCGTTTGGGGACCTGACTATCCTCTCTGCAGGAGCAACATGCAACATGCAACACATTCGCGGGTGGAATTGATAAAGAAATATCAAAAACGTGGTCTGACAGAAAAAAAAGAAGGAGAAGGGGAAGGAAACCAAAGTAGGGAGAGAGGGGGTGAGAGAGAGAGAGAGAGAGAGAGAGAGAGAGAGAGAGAGAGAGAGAGAGAGAGAGAGAGAGAGAGAGAGAGAGAGAGAGAGAGAGAGAGAGAGAGAGAGCGAGAGAGAGAGAGAGAGAGCGAGAGAGGAGAGAGTGAGGGGGGAAAGTTTGTAAGAGGGGGAACCTCACTGAAAAGCAGCTGTTTCGCGCGTTTTCTGCGCTTTCCTTCCCCTCCCTCCTCTTCGTATCAGCGTCGACCAATGAGAGCGAGGCGAGGCGGTTACGGCTGTATATTATAAAGATAGGACGGATTTGAGTTTATCGAATTCGCGGGGAACTTCTCTACAGCGTGGTTCTTGAGTAATCCTTCAGTTGTCACATACACAAACAACTTGTTTTCAGATCCCGATTTTTTCTCTTTTTTTTTAAATCGCTAGACCTTTGCAGTTTTAGTTGAAATCCATAACTTTTACACTTCCACTTAATTTTCATCTTAATTATTCATTAACAATTTTTCTCTGTCCTTCCATCCTCTCTCTCTCTCTCGCGCGCGCTTAATCGACTTCGAAAGTATCTTCTTTGATTGTATAGCCTCCTGAAAAACTATACGGCGTGCCCACTTTTCCCACATTTTTTATAATTTTTATTTCCCAAACAACAATGATGTCCCCATTTTCGACTTTCCAAGTCAGGCTGTGCCTGCTAGCAGTCCAGCTCGTTCTTTTATGCACACCTTTGAGCGGAATGCCGGTAAGTTCCTTACTTTTATTATTAAGTTTAATTTTCTATTATTTTCAATGACTTTGTTTTCAGCATAAAACAAGGTAAAAAAAAGGACGAGAGCAGGGACTCGGAGCTAAAGCCGAAGCCACGGTCAACATCGGATTGTGGATCTCTCTCGGCAGGAAATCGCGAAAAAAAAGAAAGAAAAAAAAAATTCTACACCTTTTATCTATAATTTAAAAACTAGATCCAAGTGTTCTCGCAGAAGCAGAAAATGAATTTAATTAGGTATCACAGTTTGGATTATTGCAATAAGAGCATTGAAAATTATATCGTTTTGGGAGCTAATTCGGCTTAGAGCTCCAACTGCAATGATTCAAACTCCACATAATTCTTGCAACCAATTTTGACTACGTGAGAACATATAAAATAAATTTTGACACGATAAATTACTGATATGTGTAAGAACGATTTTCGTGGTTTGCTGCCGTGAGAAACACAAAATTAGATTTTGACGATTTCGGCTCCAAGTCTCTGGATGTGTGGGCATCATGCTAAAACAGATGATAGTTTTCATTCTAGATTCTGAAAAAAGAGAGGGTCAAACAACGTGATTCTTTTATTTAACATTCTTGACATTTTGCACTGTTGTTGTTTCGTTCGTAGTTCTGTAATAGTTTACATCGGAGAGAACGACAAGGTCGACAAGTCTATATGCTTCGTACATCGCCAAATATTTAGCCAGTTTTTTTTTATGATTATTTTGTATTATATTTGTTTATTTTCATAAGCAAGGTCTTCAAACGGACTGTACCAGAGTACTCTTCTACTTTCCTGGACCATAGAAAAGCAGCCACTATTGACGTTCACAAGTTATTAGAACGAAAGGTGCGTGATTTTCATAATTTCGCGCACATTTTATAAGCACGCAACCCTAATTCGTTTGCGTGATTTTTTACGTAGCGTATTCGAGAGTTTTGACCATTATTAATAGCAGCTTTTACCGCAGAAAGACTTCATATTGCGACGAGAAGGGGAGACCCTCAAGACTCTTTCTTTTCATTATTTTTCCATGAAATATAAAGTAAAAAGATTTTTCACTTTTTTTTTAGCTTTCGGTTCCCATGGCTCTGGCCCTGAAGAATGTGAAAAAAAAAAAAAAAAAAAAAAAAAAAAAAAAAAAAAATCGTGCATTAACATCATCTTCATATAAACAGACGAAAATCCATTTATTATAAATATTATATGCGCATTGAGAAAATTTTCCAATGAATAGTTTATACGTCAAAAATAAATTCACTGAAAGTTTTCCAATTGTTTTAATCCTCCTTAGGTCTGGAAACGGTTAGTAATTACTGCAGTTCCAAGATATTTTATCCAATCCCAATTTGTTCAATTTACTCTTACTTTTTTTTCCAAATAAAAAAAAATCGTCTACCAGACTCGGATCTTTTAGACTCGAAACGTGACGCGTCTTAAAAAGACGTGCTATTTTTTTCTGTTCACCTTTGAAACTTGTGCTTCACGAAACGCTCTAAAAAAACCTTGAGCAACCAAAATTTTCGTCATTTAAAAAAAAACAAAAACAAAAAAACAAAACAAAAAATCCAATAAATTACAGGAATTTTTTTTCATCACTCCCCCGAGAATTTTGTAATAAAATCTATTTTTATTTTCTATCGAGTTTTCCTTGAACGAAACTAAATTTTATTGCTTTTTTTAAATTTTCCTTTCTTGGAAGGGTTTCTTTAACCTGCGGCTCCTTTTTAACTTGTCCGATCAATCTGCTTCGAAAACCAAGTAATGCATCGAACAATAGGTAAAAGCTGTGGTAGTTGCATACCGAATTTTTTGTAGGAACTTTACTTGGAGTGCGGGACTTTAATACATGGTGGGTTACAATAGGTCAATAAAGCAATTATTATACCCTGATTTACCATAAAAACATTGAAAAATTATTCAAAAATGCAGTTGACATACTGCATTTTAAATGCGCGGGTCAAGAAGTCACGACATTGGCAAAGTCGTACAAAAACTTTCTTGACAGATTAGGGTTATATTCAACATTATATTCAACAATAGATGAAACTCCCAAATCGTATCTTACATCTTGAAATTATTTTTTAAGCGCATTTATTCTGAGTCAACGATGAAACGTTTTAACGCTGCCTGCGTTATTGTTTTTTTTTACCAGGGGCTCTTGCAAACTTTTTCTACAAGCAAATGTTTAGTTGAATCAAATGTAAAACCGGTGAAAATCAAGAAAATCGCACTAAAAAAGTCTAAAATTCAGTATTTAACTCAGAAAACGGCTGTAACAGCAAGATCGCAATGACGGAGTTACGCACTACGCAGGTATCATGGAAAGATTGCTGTCTAATTTGTCACTTTTTCTGCGGAAACCCAGAGATATGTCTCAAATTACAGATAGAAATCTCTCATGTGATAGCTGCGTAGCTAGGGATGTGCCAAGGGGGGTGTGGGTACCCTTGCTTCAGGTGGCACTCTCCTAGAGCGGCAAAATGGGGGCGAACAACCAAAAAAAGAGAGAGAAAACAAACAAAACAAAAAAAGTTATCAAATTTCAAAATGAATCACAGAGGGCGGCAAAATCAGTGTGTATAACAAGCAAGAAAAAAAAAGAAAAAAAAGAAGAAGGTTATCAAATTTATAATTTTGTTTGAGGAGGGCGGCAGTATTGCATTCTTGCCCCCCCCCTCTCATCTCTGGAAACCACGGCACACCCCTTTGCGTAGCTTAGCTCCGTCATTACGCCCGATTCTGACCTTGAATTTTGTAATTTTTTAGTGTACCCATCGTCATTTTTACAGGTTTTTATGCAAAAACCAACTCTTCGATCACCTGCAGCAGCAAATGTTTGCAAGAGCCCTATTCAGCTGATCCTCTTCATTGTTACGTTTCGGCAAAGTTTGCATCAAACACATTCATCTCGCATTTTTTTGCCGCAATCCTTGTAGTGCATCTATTCGGAGAATCAAAGCGGAAGTCTAGATTTTCTGAACCCGATCAAAAATCTTATCAGGGCTCAGCTGTAAATCGTCTACGATGCTTTGTTCATTATGAAACTTTTACGAGTAATGAGTAATCACGTTAAGATGCGATGTTCAACAAGAAACGGATCGACAGCGCTGCAACCGATGCACTTTGGATAATAACAAATTTTGCAGCATTTATAAAGTTGATCAATATTAAATATCTCTAATCATTAGAAAATAGCGGCATGGAAACTTTCTTTATGGAAACAATCAATACTACGTTTAGTCTGGAAAAATGTATATATTGATACAATATTCGATGCACAGTGCTTGGAAGCGCGTTTTTAATGGTCTTTCTTGGCAGGTTTTTTTTTTTTTTTTTTTAAATTGAATTGACTATATCGCATATTAGAGAAAGCAATTTTGTTATTTTTATGGAAGGGAGAAGTCTTTTTCCTTGATTTATGTGGCAAAAGTAACTATTCCTGACGTTTTTCGGCCATCATTCATAGTCATTTTTAGGAGATTCGAATAAGTTGGTATCCGAAGGTATTATGAATATCGAAAGAAAATATCCTGGTAGAAAAATTCTTTCAAAACTCAGTACATTTCAAAGAATTTTGCAGTTTTTAGCTCGTTGTTACTAAACATAAGACTTTCTTGAGGCAAGTAAGTGAAAAAAAAAAAGCAAAACAAAAAAAAAGAAAGAATAAATTACAAAAAATAATGTTCAAATCGATCAACTGTGGGGCGGAAAAGATAGAGAATATGCCGAATACTTCGAAAATTCCGGTTTCCTTCGGATATGTTTATGAGTGGAAGTAATCCTGTTTTTGCTTTGTTTCATGTTTATTACCCCGATCCGTTGCTGTTTTTCAATCTCAGTTTTGTTCTCTCTCCCTCATTCTTTTGATCGTTCAGCTTGAACTAAAACATTTGAGAGATTTTTATCAGTAGTTTAAGATGAGTGATCTAATAGATTTACATTTGAAGACTTTGTAACAACGGATTAAAAAGATGAATATATTAAGTTAGTGTCGGAATAAGGAAGCACTCTATAGCTAGGGCTGCCTTTTTGCAGTTCTGAAAAGGAATGTTTTAATTTACCGATCATTCCGCCACTGGACTCGAAGTCGGCAGTGCCGAGTCGCGCCGTGTGTGGGGGGGGGGGGCGCTTTCTCGAGTAGCATTTTCCCAGATGTGGCAAAATCAGGGTGCAAAAGCCAATAACAAGAAAGAGAAGAGAGGAAGAAGAAAAACGAATATTAATTGAGTATCATATTTATGAATTATTCTGCGAATTTTTCTCTCAGGAAACTTCGGCAGGGCCGTGAAGCATGTGTGTGACTACGATCCAAGCCACTAGGGCAACCAGGATCTCTTCCATCTCTCTCATTTCCCATTTGAATGTATAAGTAGGAAAAGGACAGAAAGAGGGGTTTTATCCCCTTGTCCATCCTTGTCTAACGTACGTTTTTAATGGAGAAAATAGAGTCCCTATATACTATGAGAGTTGCGCCATTGCTGAATCCATTGCTGATTGGCTCTCAGATTTAGGCTGTCAAGAAAGCTCCAAGAGGCAAATGCAAATGGCGGAGGGTTTGTTTACTTTTCGCGAACTCGCTTTCATTACACATTTTAAGTAACAGTGACCGCGGTAATTTTTGTGAATTTTTCCTCTCCTTGAATCTTATCACGGAGAACTTTATCTCTTTCAATAACGACCGTTATTGTCGAGAATCTGAACCTAACCTATAATAGATAGCGAAATAGTGGCAACAGCGCAGAGGCAAACGGCCATCCGCCATTTGCAATTTGCCTCTTGGGGGCTCCATTGATCCGCTTCTTCTTCTTCATTTTGAGAGTCTTGTCGCAACTCTCATAGTATATAGGGACTCTAGGAGAAAAGAGAGAGAGATAAAGAAACTCTCGGTGCGCTACTGATCCAAGCAAAATACTCTGATCGGAAATAGTTTCGTCCACCGTTGGGAACTACGTTGACTTTGAAATTTGATGGAGTTTTGATACCCACCGCGATGGTTCCATCGGTTTAAATAAAGATTACAAAATAGGATATTTTTATGTGCGTTATGGAGGGAAAATTTAGGGGCTAGAAGTTTTTCAATCTCCTGGTTTCTATAGTTACTATAAGTAGGTATTATACATATGTTGTACGCTCTTCTCAATCAAGAGAGGTTGGGGTATTTGTTACGACTATTGACGCGTTCTTTACCTATCCATTAATGTAATTGTTTATCAATGTTTTGATTTCTATTTTCATTGCTGTGTACACGGAGAAAAATACTTCGGTTCTCATGGAACACCAACGGGTTCGGTTGCCGTAATCGAAATTTTCGGTTGTGATTACTGAACTTCAGTTCAGATTACCGAAGTCTTCAGTAAGGACGGAATTTGAGTCAAAGTATTATTAGGCCTACTTACTGAACTGCAGTCTTCGGTATTCCTATAACTGAAGTTCCGTAGTCACAACCGAAAACTTCGATTACTCCAATCGAACGTCTCGGCCTTCCATGTAAACCTAAGTTCAGTTCTCACGCAACCAAAATATATTTAGTGATATTTTTACTGGATCGCCTACAGAGAGTTCTAAGAAACAAATCAATTGATTTTTTTATACGACTCTTGTAATTCTTGATATTTTGTAAAATTTTAAAAAGTGCGTATTTGCAAGTAGATACAGTGTTTGTTTATAATAGAATGGAAGGAAGCCTATACCCAGTTGTGTTGGAAGACATAATTTGAATCTTTCTCAAGAGATGGATTTATTAAGTTTCCAACACACACACCCAAATTCATTTCCGTGAGACACATTCAGGCTTGGAGCGCCCGGAGCTATAGGCAGCAATGCGACACGCTGTGGAACGGGGTGGACATTCAGAGTCCGAAACAGAAACGAAAAATCTGGATGTTTGTTAAAAAGAAAGTTTACTTTACATTCATTATTCATTCAAACACAAAACAACATTTTCCTTTACTTCTTACAATAAGGAAAACTGATGAATTTAATATCACAAAATGTGTCGTTATACATGCATTCATATGAATTAAGGAGGATCTTATTTGCTCTAATCTCAGGCCAAAAAAAGAATTTTCTGAATATTCACCTCAATACACATGTTTTTTTGGAACTACCATAATGTGACCAACATTTTCAGGTCTATCTACTTAGGTTATATGCGGCTTTTAAGAGCTCATAACCTAACCTTGGATCCAGCTCGCAGCTGGCCCTTCGAGCTCCGTATAAACGAAGATTAAAAAGAAAGTCAAAGGAGAGTCTCTTTCTACAATCTACATACACCCACTATACAAAAACAAAAAAAAGAGGCCAGTTTAGGTTTTTTGGAAAGTCTCACGTAAGGAAAATAAATCCACAACGAGACGGGTCCGATAATGATGTCTTTATTGCGTGCGAGGACCCTCTCCGTTTCTCTAAGGGACTCGGGGGGGGGGGGGGTGAGTATGCCCAATATACTCATGGTTACGCACTCGAAAACTTATCTCTCAGTTCAAGTGAGCGTGTGTCCCTGTGTCAGCATTCTCACTGTGTTAGAGTACCTATACATTTTTAATAGGGCCATAAATATTCTGGCCACAGCTTGCCACAGTTTGAAGTATTATTCGCGTCGATTGCGCATTTTTTTCTCGCCAAAGGTCTCTGCGGAGAACGTGTGTGTCTAACAGATAACCCCTTCCTCCTTCTATTTCACCTCCTTGCCCCCCTCCGACTTTTATTATTATTCTTCAGCGAATGTTTTTATAACGTTAAATTAATTTCATTCTTCTCCTCTGCAGCTCCGCTCTAAACACCTTCCCCTCCATAGTTTCACCTCCACAAAAAAGAGGGAGTAGAAGAGAGAGAGAGAGAGAGAGAGAGAGAGAGAGAGAGAGAGAGAGAGAGAGAGAGAGAGAGAGAGAGAGAGAGAGAGAGAGAGAGAGAGAGAGAGAGAGAGAGAGAGAGAGAGAGAGAGAGAGAGAGAATATGACAGAGATGTTTATCCGTTTGTCTGACTCCTGTAAGTTTTTGCTCTTCTGCAGTTGAAAGTTTGAGAAAACTGTGAAACGCGCAACGCGACGCGACGCGACGTAGCCAGTGCTCTCAGAATTACACTCGTGATAATTTTTTTCCCGCCTTTTCCTCTTAAGATCACACCCAATTTATAAGTGTATTAAAAAAATTCAGAATATGCTTTTTAAAAATCATAAAGCGGACATTTCCACATCATCAAGGCATTTTTCATCGATATTTTATAAACGTATCTGTAAACAACAAAAAACAAACAAAAAACAACAAAAACAAAACAAAAACGAGCTCAAAAGTAGTAATGAAACTAGCGCAGAGCAGCCTGATGCTTGCTGCTTTTCACCAACGAAATCGAGTCAAGAATGCAGGGGCAGATCTAGGTTTTTGGAAGGGGACAAGATTCTGATTTTTCCTCTATCTGATTTTTTTTTTTTTTTACTATACACTCATCTGTGATAAAATATCGCAGAAGTATACAAAGACATACGAAGTGAGAGGGTTGCTGCACGCGTGGTGAAAATAATAAGGCGTAAAGGGGAAAGAAAAATAGTGACTGAAAGTTCAAGGTCATGAAAACGCCCTCGATCACTTGAATTGTGACGACAGAATGAATTTAAATTTTCAACTCATTCTGATCCTATTGCGTCCTAAATTAAAATGACGTCAGGCCGGAGAGCCCGAAAAAAATCGTAAACTTCTAAAATAGTAAGTATTCATGTTTAAAAACAAGATACAAGGGAGAAGGGTTTGATCTCAAATCTTAAGCTTGACGAGTGACAACTTGAGGGTCTCGCATGGTCAGTGTTGCCAACTTTGGTGGGATTTTCAACAAATGTTACTTTAAGTTCAATGGGAAAATGCTAAGTATACGTGAAATGGCGGCCCTGTGAGTGGTTGTTATGGTAACGTTCTATGTTTCCCCCAAAAGTTAGTCTTGTTCGATTAACTCATTCTACAGTGAAGCATCGCTGAGAATTAAACCAAGTGTTTAATAATAATAATCATCAGAAAAAACAAAAAAATAAAAAAAAAAAACCTAAATTGATTTAAAAGTCAAATATTTTATTTTTTTTGTTACGACTCTGAAGTCTCAAATTTACAGACTGCGCTCAGTAATATTCATTCGTTTCATTTAGCCCGAGTAAATTGCATACCTCGCTATTTGAAGGCGTTTTTCATCGTGCAAAGCGCGCGCGTGTTTTACACTGGGATTCAGTTCGAAATTTTAAGTTCCGGTGATTTTCTGGAATCCTAAACTCGAATATTTGAAAATTTTTTGATTTAAAATTCAAGGATTCGCACACGTGTAGAAATGATAGACGTAACATTGTATTATTAATTTGTACATGTAAAAAGGTGATTAGGTAGATGAACATAAATTTGCAATGGGCGACTGCCTGTAAAGGCCTGTTTGTTTAAAATGTTGACCGTAAAAACTAAAAACCAATAATGACATTGGCTTAACTGTGGCATGCCTATGGGTAAAACAGCAAATTTTACACTTTTTTCAGTATACCTTATGTACTAAAAGATTAGGCCATTATAAGAGTAAGTTTTGGACTTTGTATCAAGTTCTCTAGTATACTTCTATGAAGTCAGCTTGGGTAGCAGAGTTACTCTCTCATTGGAATAACTTGGCTAGAAACCCGATTTTAAAACTCACTATTCTATAATAGTTCTATAGGCAAGCGCTATAATTACAGTAATGGGCAAAAATCAATTTTAAATAACTACGAAGAATTAACTAAGATTATTCGCAATAT
Source organism: Trialeurodes vaporariorum (assembly GCA_011764245.1). Taxonomy (NCBI): domain Eukaryota; kingdom Metazoa; phylum Arthropoda; class Insecta; order Hemiptera; family Aleyrodidae; genus Trialeurodes; species Trialeurodes vaporariorum. The sequence continues at coordinate 52,566,010 of VMOF01000320.1, read as the reverse complement.
TATCATGTTATTCCTATTAGTAAATCAAAGTTTTAACACTACCAATCATTCATCTCATGACAGATAAATATGCTGGTAATGTCAAAATTTCAATTTACTAATAGGAATAACATGAGAATCAGTAGCGTCGCGTGCCATCTGGCAACAATGCAACTGCTTCATTTAAACTCATTACATATATCGAATTTTCCTTGTGCACTGTGCAGTGTGCACCCCCGAATTCGATCTTTTACTTGAGTTTAAATGGATGGAATATATTGTTGCCAAATTGCACGTGACGCCACTGATGAGAATAATGGTAATAATTTAAGTTAATTATTCATGGTTATATTCAAAAAATTATTTTTGCCCATACCTGCCTAATTATATATTAGCCCAACACCATGAGCTTTAAAAAGCAGTTTTTACGGACGAACTAACGGACTTTTACGAGCAGCCGCCCGATAAAAATTAAGTTTATCTACTTACAATTAGATAATTGGTTTGTGTCGAAAACAAAGAACGCCAATAGGCAAAACGAAAAAATACCGTGTAATGTGCGAAAAAAGACCCGCCACTGCCAAGTTACCTTGGTAGCCAAAGTTACCCCTATATTGACATTAGATAAGTTGAATAATGTTTTTTTCGTCACCTCTTATTCATTTCTTCGTTTCATTTTTATCTTGAATTTCTATACAAATAAAATTCGAGATTTAAATTACAAAAGAAAATTTATAGTTCGAATTTACTCTCATGTAAGTGTTTATTTGTGAAAAACAAGTTCAGAGTTACAAGTTTATTCGTTTAAGGCGGAATTATTATTGGAAATTTCAAACACCGTCATTTGATTCACTCATCTTGGAGCTTCTGAGGAGCTTTTTCCAAAGTTCAATTAGGCTTTCCAGTTTCGTTTTTGAAGTGTGTACCATTCTCCGGGTCGTTTTATTTTAGAGGCGGAACCCGAGAGGAGCTGCGTGGCAACTGACAATTCAGCACGCTTTTGCTAATCGCGCGATGTGTCTCCCATATCGTGCATCCGGAATAGGTATACATTTTTGAAGTACCTTATGGGAGGAAACGAAACTTCTTATGCAAGGAAAAGATAATTTCCGCCTTTCAAAAACATTAATGTGAAGAAAAGATCCATGATAAATTTCGTGGATCTGATAAACTTTCGCCACTTTCGAAACTTTTATGATATTTTAGGATATGGAACTGATAGTTTTGAGGAGTTCTTTGGAAAAACCATCACGTGTAAAACAGAGGGTTTGTTCCTTTGTATAAGTATTTTTTCAAAGTGTTATATGTGTGTGTGTTTCTGATTAGTTGAACAGATTGTTATTTCTTACCTGACAATGGGTTTGTTGCGTCCTTTTGCTACATCAATATGACACATTGGTTCCACTGGCGCAACCAGGATCTCTTCCATCTCTCTCATTTCCTATTTGAATGTATAAGTAGGAAAAAGACAGAAAGAGGGGGTTTTATCCTGTTGTCCATCCTTGTCTAACATACGTTTCTTAATGGAGAAAAGAGGAGAGAGATGAAGAAACTCTCGGTGCTCTACTGATTGGTTCTAACGTAAAATCCGGTGGAAATAACGATGCGGGTAAAAACTTTCAAAATCCACTCATTAATTCAGGAAATCACTTCCATTTCAGACAACTCGCGCTACACTCAACACTACTATCACGGAAATATAACTACATAGACGGAGCCACCACGTTTATGTAAACATCAACATAACTTACAAACGTTTGAAAGTCTCGTTCAGACGCTTATACAATTCTTGTATTAGTTTGTAATCTTTGATGAACCAGAAAAGACCAGGCAACTAATGCATTCAATGTTTTTGTATTATTTGGAAGAAAATTCCATCATTTTGTAGTTACGATGTTGTTTACCTACATATACTCGGTTTTTTCGTCATTGTAGTGGTATGCCGGTGCAAATAGTGTCTAGTATAGCGCAAACTGTTCGAAATCGAAGTGATTTCCTAAGTTAATAAGTAGTTTTTGAACTTTTGAATGACCGCATCGTTATTTTTGCCGGATTTTACATAAGTTTCAAGGTTCCATATGTTTGCACCTACAGTACGCTACAGACCCATCAGAGCTTATAGAACAATCGTCAGGTATAAAAAATAACCCGTTCAACTCATCAGAAACACACTTAAAAACACTTTGGACTATAATTTTCAAGAGCTAGCAATCGAGCATACCCTTTCTTAAATGTGGTTTTTCCAGATATTAAATTGTATCATTTCGGATAATCTGGAACCATTTGTAAACGCGATATCATTCTTCTCTAGTTCCTCTGTCACCATCAGAATTCTTTGTTTAACCTCTATGGGCCAAGCCCGAGTTTACTCGCTTCTCTCCTCTCGTATATTTCACATTGCTCCTGTATTTAGCGATTCAGAATAAACGCGATTCTGAAGGTTGACACTTACAAGATAAGGTTTCGTTCGGGCGCCTTCAATAAGTCGTATAGGCAATTCCAACTCCCCCGAGTACGAATAGTTAGCTACCCTCCCTTGTATTCACGGAAGACGGGAAGAGTGGTGTTCTGTAGATCAAACCTGGGTCTGTCAAGGGATAAGTCATCGTTTTTCATGTAAATTAATATTTTAGTAATTCTCGTTTCGTTTTTGAAATTTTGCGTTTTATCATCGTTTTTCAATTGACAAGGGCACTACTGGCACCAGTTGGCCGATCATTTACTTCATCGCTTAACCGATCGTTAAGACTGTGTTTGAGTGATTCTATTGGTCGAATATTGTAAAACTTAGCCGTTGCTATGGTAACCATCGTTTTAGTGCCCGTTTTTTCAAGTTTTCTCATGAATAACCTTTAACTAACGGGACTCTTAACGATGGTTACCATAGCAACGGCCAGTAGTTACGAATTTCGACCAATAGAATCACTCATACACAGTCTTAACGATTGGTTTAACGATGAAGTAAATGATCGGCCGGCTGGATAGCTTTAGCGGAATGTGTCGTTACCCATACATGGAATCTTAGGGGCCACCAAGATGAAATACTTAGATGAAACCCACCCGAAACATCTTTAGACCCGTTATAGCTTTCCGTGCAACTTTTGAAAACCAGTTTTATTTTAGAAAACGCAACTTCAAAAAATCTTCATTATAGGAAAAAAAACAAACGAAAAAAAAAAACAGAAAAAACCTTTGGTAGAAAAATGACTCATAAGAAAAGACTTTGGTTGAGCCAACCAAATTTTTGGTAATGTCTTTATAGTTAGGCGCACAAAACCTATGGTCAGCTCTTCTACAGTATTTTGTAGTAGGTCATTTTTCTACCAAAGGTTTCGTCAGCGCTACTATCAAAGTGTTTTTTCTGTTTTTTCAGTGTAGCTGCAGTAATAAGGAGCGCTGCACTTTATAAAACTCTATATTTTTGCAGCATCCTAAACTACACTTTCATGCAAAGTTACATATTTTTAAAAGGGTAAATTAATTCGGTTCATTTTCTGTATCTCAACGACGTGACATGGCACAGCTCATACAGGGTGTCCGAGAAATGAGTTCACACTTTTGCTGTGAGCGCCTGGTTGATTGTAAAAATCTGAAAAATTCAGGAATAATCTATTACCTCTAAGCGACTTCAGAGAAAATATTGGGGGGCTCCCACCCCCCTTAAGGGGGGGGCATAGGCCCCAAAACGTACCCCGTTTTGCCAATATATCGCATATTTCAAATGGCAGGGGGTATTTTTTATTTCATCATTCAAAAGGGCTTAAAAAAACTGAGCAATTTCGTTTTTTCAGATTTTCGGTAGCCCCTCTCAAAACAAAATGGCGGCCAAATAGCTACCCCATACTTTAGAGGCCCATAACTTCGGTTTGATGTAATATTTTTTCAAAAACTAAAAAGTTTCTGAATCCTCAGAACGTCCCCTTTAGAATGATGTGCCACACTTAATCATTTGATGGAAAATAATTGGGGCACGGAGCCCCCCCAAAAATTTTTAAGTTTGGGGGGCTGTAGCTCAAAAAAGTCAAATGTAAAGGGGGGTCGTGTTGTACATTAATCGAAAGGTCTTAAAAAAAGGAAGAATTTAGCGCAAACCCGAAGTCGCTATGATGCGTCTATCCAAAATGGCGGCCATGTAACGATTTGGGGGTGGGGACCGCCCCCCCCAAATAAAATCCGCTCCATCGAATGATACATCAATCGAAAGGTCTCGGAAAGAGAAAGAGAATGGCGCAAACCGGACGTCAATACGATGCCTGTATCCAAAATGGCGGCCGGTCAAAGTTTTTTGGCTTATGACCCTGCAGGGCTATAGCCAAAAAACTTTGACCGGCCGCCATTTTGAATACAAGCATCGTATTGACGTCCGGTTTGCGCCATTCTCTTTCTCTTTCCAAGACCTTTCGATTGATGTATCACTCGATGGAGCGGATTTTATTTGGGGGGGGCGGTCCCCACCCCCAAATCGTTACATGGCCGCCATTTTGGATCGACGCATCATAGCGACTTCGGGTTTGCGCTAAATTCTTCCTTTTTTTAAAACCTTTCGATTAATGTACAACACGACCCCCCTTTACATTTGACTTTTTTGAGCTACAGCCCCCCAAACTTAAAAATTTTTGAGGGGGCTCCGTGCCCCAATTATTTTCCATCAAATGATTAAGTGTGGCACATCATTCGAAAGGGGGCGTTCTGGGGATTCAGAAACTTTTTAGTTTTTGAAAAAATATTACATCAAACCGAAGTTATGGGCCTCTAAAGTATGGGGCAGCTATTTGGCCGCCATTTTGTTTTGAGAGGGGCTACCGAAAATCTGAAAAAACGAAATTGCTCAGTTTTTTAAGCCCTTTTGAATGATGAAATAAAAAATACCCCCTGCCATTTGAAATATGCGATATATTGGCAACACGGGGTACGTTTTGGGGCCTATGCCCCCCCTTAAGGGGGGTGGGAGCCCCCCAATATTTTCTTTGAAGTCGCTTAGGGGTAATAGATTATTCCTGAATTTTTCAGATTTTTACAATCAACCAGGCGCTCACAGCAAAAGTGTGAACTCATTTCTCGGACACCCTGTATATACCCTAACGGCACACTCAATCCAGGTTTAGTTTCAATCCAGCTACTTGAAGGATTGACAAACCGACGATTGCCAATCTGTTTTTAATCCGATTTCAAGACTGGTTTACAAGCGGTACGGGGATGATCAGCTCCGATATCCGGATTGGAATCGGCTTGAACAAGGATAAACACGGACTCCTCAAATCTATGAGAACCCGTTTTCAATCAGTATCAAACCTAGATTGACAGTCGGATAATCACCAGGTGTACAAGCTTCGTGAAAGACGGATCGGAAACGAATTTAAATCCGATTCAAACTGCATACTGGACCCTACCACAAATTGGATCCGAACCGGTTTCAAGCCAGTTCTCTGAACATGGTTCAAGATGGATTTAGAAACTCATAAAAAAAGGACTTCAAAACGGTTTCAAACTTGCTACAAGAAGCTTCATCAACCTAGTTTCAAGTGAGCTTTCAGCCGATTTCTTAATCGTCCAGTCGGTTGGCCAGTTTAGTGCTTCGTCTTGAAACTCGATTGAAACCGAATTAATCGAAGTACTTGCAACCGATAGGAGTCTGTTTCCAACAAGCATCAAACCTAGCTAATCAATCGGATAGACGTCAGGTTCAAAAGCGCCATTGCCAGCCTTGTGAACCGAATTCAAGTCGGATTCAACCCGCTGTAAAGACGGTTTGAGTTTGGGTCGGATCACGTTCGTCAATTTTTTTTGCGGACATGTAAGCCATTTCAAGCCATCTACAATTGCATTCAATCCGGTTCAGATAACTGTTTTAAAACCCGGATTTGAAAGTAGAGTTATTGATCCGTTTAAACCCGTGTTTAACCCAATTGATAAAACAAGTTTGAATATGGTTTTAAATTAGTTTGAAGTAGGGTTTAAACCCCCCATGAAATCAGTTTGAATTACGTGAAATCTAGTTATCCAATTTTTGGTGCGAACATTAAGCCATTTCAAATCGTCTACAATTCGCATTCAATCTAGATTGAAAAACCCTGGTTTGAAACCGGATAGGGAAGCGGAGTTAATTTAGTTCGCGGCTTCTGCCGAGAGAGTGCTCCACCATATTTTTGCGAAACGTTACTCGCGTTTATTTGGGCCCCCGAGCTGCGGACGACCTCTCCACTGAAACTTCGTACTATTAGGACATATTCATCAGTACTTTTGATAATGGAATCACCCTAGGCCCACGTAGAGTGCCGAATATTGGTTTAGCGAGTCTAACCGAAACATTAACTCAAGTTTGTGTCTATAACTTCCTATCAGATTGAAGTTGGTCTAGTAAGTTCATTAAGAACTTGGCTGCCATCTGCATTCAATCTGGTTATTCAAAGGGTTTGATACGGACTTGTGAGTCATTAAGTCGCTTAGCTGCACTTTGCATTCAATCCGGCTTGAGTAACTAGTTAAACACCGGATGGGGACGAAGCTTCGTTCTTGATCCGAAATATACCCATGTTGAACCCAATGATGAAACAAGATTGAAAACATCTTTAAATCAGCTGAAAGTAGGGGATATAAACCTCTTCAAAAACAGTTTGATTTCGGGTTAAATCCGGCTGTTCTATTTTTAGAGCGGACTTGTAAGCCATTTCAAACTATCTATAATTCGTTTTCAACCCCTGCTTTGATAATCTCTTTTGAATCCGGTTCGGAATCGGTGGTTTAAAATTGGGAATAACCCTGATTGAACCCCATTTTTGAAACAATTGAAAAACGTTTTTGAACCTTTGAATAGGGGTCTATGATGCGTGACGAAGATAGCTAGAATCCTAGTCAAATCTAGTTAGTCAAATTTTTTTGCGGACATGTAAGCCATTTCAAACTGTCTATAATCCAGCTTAAATCCAGCTTGTGTTAATCGGGTTTAAAACCGGATTACAAAACTGGATTGAAATCGGTTGACTGGTTTGCCAAACCGAATTGAATCCAGTTTCAACCTCGAAATGTGCCGTTAGGGTATCTTATTTAATCAGTAGCGTAGCGTGCAATTTGGCAACGTTGCAGTTCGTCCCTTTAATCCCGTGAAAAAGATAAAACTATTGGGTGTGTTCGGTGAACACCTTTGCATTTGACCTTTTACATTTGTTCAATAGTCTCAATACAACGTCGCCAAATTGCACGCTAAGTATTTACTGTCTTTAATGCGGATCACGCCGACCAATTAGAGAGCTTATAGTGAAAGTGAAATTATCGCCGACTCACAATAATGAATAATGGTAAATTAATATCCTCTTGGAGGTCGGAAGCACATTTAAACAAATGGTTAGGCATTTAAAATACTGTTAGGAGAGATCATTAAAACTGTGTTGAGGGGTGGGGGGGGGGGGGGAGTGATCTGGTGCTTGGGCGATAATTGATGGGTATATTCAGTATAGGCACGGGGCTTCTTGCGTTCGGTTTTCAAAGACTGAAGGTAATCGGATGTTGCGCTGGGAGAGGTTAGAGAAAATGAAAGAAAAAAACGGAGAAACAAGTACGCACTATGTAAATACCCACCGAGAATATATCAAAATAAACCAACCCGCTCAAACATTAACTATACTGCCCTACAAACTGTCAGAACTCATTCAGTGTCTACGCTGATTCATTTGTCGTGATAATGAGGAGTGTTTTTACCCCTTCTTCCTCATCAACCCTCTCCTTGCAAGCCTATAGCCACTGAGACAGTTGCAAATCATAGCATAGAGCAGTAGTGGTGTAGCTTGCCATCTGGCAACATTGCAGTTCGTCCATTTAAACCCACGAAAAAGATCGAACTATTGGGTGTTCGGTGAACACCTTCGCATTCGACCTTTTGCATGGGTTAAATGGACTAATATAATGTTGCCAAATTGCACGCCACGCCACTGCTTTCAGCCTCCTTCCATGGTCTATTCTTTGGAAACCCCACAGCACAGAATACCCAATCACAATATCAGAACTCACAATCAGAACCGCGCGTTTTGTATTTGTTTTCATTAGAGACCAGCAGCCTGCGTCGCCACATTTCATTAATTTAAATACAACTAATTACCCTCTGATAACAAAAATTACACTAAAATTTTTCCTCGCAATCTTTTTTAAAAGTCAAAAGTGTTAAAACAGTCAAATATGAACAGTTAGTGGCAATTTGCTTCTTGTTTTGATAATTCGCACTTTACGTGCTAGCGGAATTCAAGGTGGCGGCGAAATTGGGAAACGGTGTTCCCAAACATTTGGCTTCCCGCTTTGGCGCTACCGGCCAGACCTATGATAAGGACGTTGGTCCTGCCTTCAGGCAGGAAATTCCGCGATAGGCGCGGAAAATAGGCGCAAATCCATGCCTACCGAACGAAACGAGATAAAAACTTAACCACCGGAATGATCTCCTCCTCTCGCGAGCGCAGTGTTGCCAAATCCAACGGGAAATTCAAAAAATTTACATCGAGTTCAACGGAAAAAATGCGTTTAAATATACGCGAAAACGGTTGCCCTGCTCGAGAATCATGATTCTTGACGACATGACGTGACGATCGTGACGTGACGTGACGTGACGCGCCACCGATGGACCAACTGTCATGTTCTTCCTCCCTCTCGTAAAACCTCCCTGTCCTTCTCCCCCTCATACCCCTACCCCCCCCCCCCCCCCCCGAGCTCCCATCCTCGTTTTCCATTCATTATTCAGCCGCAGCCCATAGTCATCAGTCTTCTCTTCCTCAAACTCACTGCCATCATTCATACTGCTTCCTCCTCCCACCTCCCTCCCTCTCTCTCTCACTCTCTCTCTCACCCTCTCTCTCTCTCTCTATCTCACCCTCTCTCTCTCCCCCCTCTCTCCCCCCTCCCCCCCCCTCTCCCCCTCTCTACCCTCTCTCCCCCCCCTCCCCCCCTCTCTCTTCTCTCTCCCCCCTCCTCTCTCTCTCTCCCCCCTCTCTCCCCTCTCTCACCCTCTCCTCTCCCCCCCTCTCTCTCTCTCTCCCTCTCTCTCTCCTCCCTCTCCTCTCTCTCTCCCCCTCTCTCACCCTCTCTCACCCTCTCTCTCTCCCTCTCTCTCTCACTCTCTCTCTCTCACCCTCTCTCTCTCTCTCTCTATCTCACCCTCTCTCTCTCACCCTCTCTCTCTCCCTCTCTCACCCTCTCTCACCCTCTCTCTCTCTCTCTCTCTCTCTCCCTCTCTCCCCCTCTCTCCCCTCTCTCTCTCTCTCTCTCTCTCTCTCTCTCTCTCTCTCTCTCTCTCTCTCTCTCTCTCTCACACACACACACACACCATTGTGTAATCCCTGACTCTTTCTCTCTTGTGGTCTCTTCTATGATATGTACCCTTGACTCGTAAAGAGAGAGGTTCATTGACTGGATTTCGCGTAATGTTCCCTCTTGTTTTTCTTCCTGTTCGCTGACGTCATCGGTAGGCCAATTTCATTCTTAAAAGCGCGTGACGGAAAAAGGGGAGGAGGAAGTGAGGATGGATGGAGGGGGGAGGGTGGAGGGGGGTCGAAAGAGGGAGAAAAAAAAAACGCGGGAGTAGAATGAAATACAGTAGGCTCCAGAATAATCCTCAAGCGGAAGGACCGATGGATAGTTGAAGGAAATGGCAGGGGGCAGGGGTAAACCGTAGGGTTTGGGGTAGTAGGAGTGGGGGCAGCGGAGGCACGAGTTCATTCAGGAAAAGACGACCACGCAGTACTAGTACACTAGCATTTTTGAGATCTCATTGATCATACTTTCTCATGACGTTACATGAGGAGATATCATTGCAATGGTATATATGGAAAGAGATTGAAGACGGAACAATGAATAATTTCAAAACAGGGCGTTGCCCTTGACGGTATGATGACGGCATTTTTGTATTTAATTTTGCGAAGGAGCTTAAGTCGATCACAAAAAAGTTTGTGATTGATTGTTTGAGCTAGTTTTCACAGAGATATACACCCATCAAGCACCGGATGTGCCCGTTCTTTTGATGAGTATTATTTGGGGGTGGCACACAGCTAAAGTCCAAAGTTTTTGCCGATGGCTCCATCTGCCGTTTCCGTGTAACCGGATCTTTTGTTGCGGTTTCGGTCTGTGGACCGGAAGCCAGACCTCAAAGTTTCTAGTTTTCTTTAAACAAACAAAAAAGGAATTCTTCAATTTTTTTTTTTTTTTTTTTTTTTTTTTTTTTTTTTTTTTAATCCAAGGTAGTTATTTCGTTTACTGTGTTAAAGAAATTGCACAGTGAAATATTGACTCAGGGGAAATTCCTTTAATCTAAGGAAAATGTCTGCTGCTATAAGTAAAAGATTCCTTGATGTGGCAGTCATTCTTCTTCATGCAACAGAACTTTTTTCGCGCAATGAAAACTGTCACAAGTAAACGTGTTTCCTTGTTTTTAAAGAAGTGATTTCTCCCAGTGTTCTGATACGAGATGAGTTCCATAAAAACAGATTGTTCCTCAAACCATTTTCTTCGTATTTTCAAGAGCTTTCAAGTGATGTTTCACAACCCATACCTTCCCATTTTAAATTTTTTCGTAGAGGCCCCCAAAGCCCCAAATTTAGGGGGGAGGGGGCCCCCAATTTCTTATCGCAGAAAATAGGGTTGTGATACATCAAAAGAAAGCCCTTGATCTGATGATTCAGAATATTTTTAGTTTTTGAAATCCAACAATTTTTTTAAGGTCACAGCGAGCGATTCAAAATGGCCCCTGACTTGAGAAAGGGCTTTTTTTCTAAAAAAAGAATGCCCTTAACAAAAAATTCTTATTTTTAAGTAAACAATTCATTTCTGAAATAAAAAAAACACCCATCCCAAAAGAAAACATCGAGAAAAAGCAATTTGGCCCTTTTTTGGGGCCCTATTAGGCCCCTAGGGGCCATATTTCGGGGACGGCAATATTTTCCCTGAATTCTTTGGGGGGTCGATATACATTGGAAAAGCAGGAAGCTTCGTCAGAATTTCGATATCTTGCGCCGTTTTCGCTAAAAAGATAGTGGACGGGTGGTCTGAAACACCATGTATAACGATTTTGATAAAACGTGTACTCACATATACAAATTAAATCGTGATAACGGCGCACTATGGTCTGAGATCGGAAAAAATTGGCCAAAAATCAGTGATGAAAAATCATCAAAAATCATCGTTTTCGACCTTTCAAAATCAATCTAAAACTTTCCAGTGTCATTTCTAGGTTAGAATGACTTGTTAAAAATGTTCTCCAGTGATTAAAATTGATCTCAAAAGCTTAAAAATGATAAATTCATGAAAAATTTAGTCTCTGATTTTTGGCCACTTTTTGACGATCTCAGACCATAGTGCGGCGTTGCATGCATCTTTGTTCTCACTTTAAGTTCGTTTGTGTGCGAGGTATAAATTTCAAGGCTTTGTTCTCGCATAAGTTTACATCAGAATTCATAGTTCATTTGTCCGCCACAAAACCTTGAAAGAGCTCCAAATTATATCAGAATTATTGCTTCACTTGTTAATGACCAAAGTTTTGAATGCAACAGATCCACCGAAGAATATACATTTTGGGGTGACTCGTAAGTCCACATAGTTCCCCATTCAATGAGCACCGTTAATATTACATACGATTTCACAGTCCGCTCATTTCGATGGGACGAAATGAAATGAGTTGAATTAGTTGCGGGAGAGTGAGGGGATGGCTGTAGGTTCTCACCGGTCGTATAGCACCAGCGAACTATGATGATGCAACACTCCGCTCTGTTTGTTTAAGTGTTCGGTAAACATAGGTTAACTTGCGATCTATACGGTTACTGGATTGATTCATTAACAACGAGAAATATAGGACCAAGCGGCAAGAGTCCTCATGATACTACGCCAACAGAGTATGGTCAGTGTGGAAGAGGGGTGATCATACGTAAAGGCCGAATGACAAGGAAGAAGCTCTCTAGGGGTCATTTCCACTAGAGCAGCGGTTCCCAACTGGTGGTCCGCGGATGGAGTTTTGGTGGTCCGCGAAGACCTTTCCAAATTGTTCCCGTTTTTTTCGCCCGAAAAAGGCAACGTTGAATTTGTGAATAATTTTTTTTATAATTTAATAATTATTTTTTTTATGTAGCAGGAAAAATAAAATTTTGACGTTGCTTGTAAGTTATCATTTGAACGAGTCATAACCTAAATTTTTATAAATTTATAAAATTCCTCTTTTGAAGTTTTCGTTTTTTGTTTTTTTTTTTAAATTCAAAATTAATTTCAAAATTGAAAGTTTTTGATCATTGTTTTTGTTGTTGTAAAAAAAAAAAAAAAAAAAAAAAAAAAAAAAAAAAAATTAAATTTGAAAATGCTTCAGTGGCTAAAGCTGCCCCCTGCCTTTATTTCCCCCTCCATTGTCCAAAAAGAAAAAAAAAAGGGTCATCGATTTTTTATTTTTTCAAGTGGTGGCCCGTGACCTCCACCGATTGTCCGATTAGTGGTCCGCGACCAAAAAAGGTTGGAAACCGCTGAACTAGAGGCTTTATTTTTTACCAAATGGATATTGTTGGGGGCCGAATATTTGTCGGATTTTCAAACTGGAAAAAATATTCCAAAACTTTAATCTTTTTGGATTGTGCTTCGCAGAGATGTGTATTCTCTTTCTTAATTTTTACCAAGCAACTGAAGAAAATAACTGAGTTCCATGGTACTGCCGCATACTAGCAAAAAAAAAAAAAATATATATAATGACAAATTTATCCGTTTCCTATAGTTCTTTCATCTTAGTTTAGCTGCAGATGGGGAGGGGGGGACGATTACAGGGGGAGAATAAATATCTGAGGTTTTAAGAAAAGTGAATAAAGAGAGAGAGAAATACTAACGAAAATTGTGAGGGCCAAGTTTGACTGCAGCCCTCACTTTTCAGGGGCTAGTTGCAGTGGCGCACTGTGGAGCCGATTGTATGAAAATCGGAAATAATTCTGTAACTCCAAAACTACTTGACGGATTTCAATAAAATTTTGTATGTGAGCTTGTGTGGACTCAAGGGTCATACTCCAGCCATCAAAAATGATGGATGACATATTTACTCAAAATTGGGGGCCCCCTCCCTCCCAATAATTTTTTGGTTTTTTGAAACCCCGATCATGTGGCATATCTGTGAAAACAGCAGGAAAAACTAAGATTTTTGGTGCAAAGAACATTTCTCTGCCTTAATTTGTTAGAGAGATATTGGCAAAAAATCACCTGAAAATAGTGAAAGTTTACTAAATTTTGAGGAAAATGCTCCTAAAACTTAAGAATGGGATGGAAACTAAAACCCTGAGGACTTATTCTAGCCAATCATGGTAAGTATCCGTGAAACCAACATTTCGGAGTCATTTTTAGGGGCAGGGGGCTCCAAAATTGTCCAATAACAAAGATGATCAGTGATTTTGATAAGAAAGTGACCAACAAGTTGGCGACGAAAAGATCCGAGACCAATGACCTGTCACCAAGCTAATGTTTCGCGATGTCCACGATTGCCAAATGCATGTAAGACTTCATATTTGCATTTCATTAGATGAAATCCAGTGTTGCCAAATCGTGGATTTCAATTTTTCCATTTTTCTCCATGTATTTTTTTTAAATTTTAATGCAACATTTGGCAACAATGGTAAATTTCCACATTTTGCAGCAGCGGTTATGCCTACATGGGATACCTTGCGTTTGCTCACTGCACTTTTTCTCATCGAAACAGGTGTGGGAACAGTTTTGCCATTTCTTATTTAACTTTCAACTGCGATGCCCGCGCGCAGAACTTGCATTTACCTATGTGAAAAAAGATGTAAACAAATCGGACCCCCGCTTATTAAAAAATCGATATCTCCAAAAGTGCACGAAAAGAGCAGTTTAAATTTTCAGGGCTTCTTCCTAATGGTATTGACTATCAGAAAATCAATATTAGAACTTGGAGCCTCTTGGAGCTTTTTTTTGCGAATCCATTAAACTTTAAATTTGACTAATCTTTACCCTCCCACTTAAATAATTAATTTCGTCACTTTAAAATATTTTTTTCTAAACTTCCTACATATGAATCGAAAACTCTAAAGACGCACTTTCGAGACATGCTTACAGATATTTGTCAATATCTAAAGCAAAAGTGCAAAAATCAAAAAATCAAACATAAAAAAATGCCTGCGAAATGCGATGATTCCACCGGTTGAGAAAAGATTACGCAGTTCAGTGCAGTGTATGACTGTAATGAACGAAAATGCTCGCATCTGTAATCTTTTCTCAACTGGTGGAGTCGTCGATGACTTCAAAATACTTGCGGATATTTTAATTAATTAACGGCGATTCCACCGATCGAGAAAAGATGACAGATCAGAGTATTTTCGTGCATTTCACTCATACACTGAACTAAAATGTGTAATCTTTTCTCAACCGGTGGAATCATCGGTGAATTGAAAAATGCGATTAATTATACGCAAAACGGGAGCCCTACTGGATGCAGCAGGACTGCAGGTATACCTGCGACATTGCACTGAGAAAAAAAAGAAGAAAAAAACCTCGACACATTAATCAAATACGGTTGGTGATCATATATACAGCTACATGACCCGATTAATGTTTCGAGTTCTATTTTACAGCCGATTTTTTTACTAACCCAGTTATATTAACGGTATCAAGAAGTAATTGAGCTGCACGATAAAATTAACCGGGTCATGTGGTGATCACTGATCATATACACCTATACCCGGCTCGATTCATGTATCGAGTTTCGTTTTGTTTTGTTTTTTTTTTTTTTTATATAGTGTGAGGGTCAATTTAATCATTAACTCTCCCCCTTCCCTCAATTACATTCTGGCAACTCTGCAAAGTGACATGATGGTGACAAAAATTGGACGTTTTCACGATACTCGATTTCAATTTGTAGATAACACGAAACATTAGGGGGTTAATTTGAAGGCAAATATGTAATACACATCATCTCTCTCGACCTCCCAATCATCCGATCCTCAAAGTCCCGGGTCCCCCTTTTAATGGCATGACTCCCTCCTGTATTTTACCTTGTATATGTATGTCCTTCCTGTCCGAATACACAAACAAACCCCGATTTCTGTTATACCCAGCTCTCGGTTCCGTTGGTTGTGTGGTTACTTGCCTTATTAAACGTTCTACATCTGCCCTTGTTGCACGATCACGGTCGCAAAGTTGCAAGATTAAGCCGCGAGCAAAATTAAACTAACGCTGGCACTAATTTACTAGTATGCACGCAGAAAAAAAAAAAATTTAAATATGGACGTGCAAAAAGGAAAATTCTTTTGGGTCTGTTGCAAACTTTTGCTACAGCACTATAGAGTGTTCAATCTCATGTAAAATTGCGCGAAATGTCCACTGGTGGCATCAGAAAGTCATGAAATGCGATAATAAACTGAAATCCAAGATGGCGGTAAAATATCGAGCAATCTGTATGCATGCACCTTTAACATCTAAGGATTGCCAACGTTGACAACCTCACAGCTTCAGAGGTTATGCGTTTCTTTACGTTGTGATTAAGTGTGATCGATATTGTAAGGTTGGCTATCCTTTGATGTTCATAGTGCATGGATACAGGTTGCTCGATATTTTACCGCAGGTAAAACGCTTTCAAACGCTTTTCCCTAAAGCGTGGGAAAAGAAGGAAAAAAAGACAGAAATACAGAAAGAAATGAGTATAGATTATAGAAATAAATAGGAAAAAAATATCCAAAAGTAGCTCTTTTTTACCCTTAAAAATGAGCCTAAAGTCAGTTTAAAATGGAAAATCCTGTTTCTGTCTAGGAAATGAAGAAAATATGCATAAAATCCACTGTTAGTTTTAGTGAAGCTGGTGCAATTTTTATTCGATGAAAGTGCGCGTAAAATGTCGTCAGAGAGAACCTGAATTTACATTTTTTTTCCCCCCGGGGGAGAACCCTCGGATTCCCTCTCTCAGTGAGGGTGTCCTCTAGACCTACTTAGATCATCTGCTCAGAGGCTGTTTGATCCCCCCCCCCCCCCCCCCAATGAAAATCTCAAGTTTACGCCGCTGCTGTCGCTGGATCCTAGCGTAATATTCGCTTACCTTCCATCGGGTGTCCGGCAGTTTGAATTTCGCGGTCATTTGTGTGTCGCGTCGCGTCGCTTCGTTCGTCGGTCGCCCAATTTCCAGCTCAATCGTCGCTGTCGGCTTCTCATCGCCGCCGAATCAAAAATAATGGGAAAGCGGAGGGATATTATTTTACAGCGATGCGGCTCGGCGTGGCTTCGGTGGGCGGGCGGGCGGACGGAGAAGAAGGGTTGGACGAGGAAATTTTGCGGTGTTTTGCTCTAAAACAGAATGGACAATGGACAGCGGGCGAAACACACGAAATGGGGGGACCAAATCGAATTAGAGCGCTTCACCACCGCACCACCCGCTCCACTACAACCCCCCCCCCTTCTCCCTTCCACTGTTTTGTGCCCTGTAAATTAATTCATCTGAAATTCCACCTACGTCCGTATGACTCGTATTTATAAAATATTGATATATACGATACGAGTGAATCACCCATCACGGACACCGTCGAAGCGTCGAGCAACAAATGTGGTCATGGTAAAAAAAAAAAAAAAAAAAAAAAAAAAAAAAAAAAAAAATAGTTTTTGGGTTTAATGAATGATGGGAAGTCAAAAAATCGAAAGAACTGAATCTATAATTTTGTCACCGTTACAATGTTTATTTCTGCTGCGTATTTGTCAAAACTTGATTAGAAAAATTAGATAGTGCTATGGTTTATAATAATTCTCACTTTATTGTAAATATTTTGCTTATCCCAGAAGTCGAGGGCACGAATTTTGAAAGATTCTTAAATAAATTAACCCCTTATGGACTAAGCCTGAGTTAACTCGTTTTTCCCCTCTAGTCTTTTTCACATTGTTCCAGTCTCACGATCCCGAATAAACGCGATTATCGATGCAGGACCCTTTTAAGATAAGATTTTGTCGGGAGCCTTCAATTTATCGTATAGGCAATTCCAACTCCCCAGAGTACGAACAGTTAACTACCCTCCCTATATAAACAAATGAGTAGAGATCTTACGAACTAATCTGGTCTTTAAAGGGTTGAAGTTGCCAATCCTGTCAGTGCCAAGCTTTGAAAGTTAGGTTAAAAATTAAAAATAAAAATTGAGTCGAGATTATTTTTATTTTTAAACGAAACGATTAAGACGAGACTTTCAAAGACACCTTACAATTCACATCCTCCTCACCCCCCCCTCCCGCCACCTAGAATACATTATGAAAAGATGATTCATAATCCACTTTTAATGTGAAATGCTTGTTTCTGCGCTAGTATTCTCAGAATGATTTCAACTGTTTTCGATGCCGTTCGATTATTATTACTCGTTTCGTCATGGAATATAACATTTTTCAACATTTTCCACGTATTTTCTTTTGGATCGCAATCGAAAATTTATCGAACAACTCTACAATAGTCATGGAATAGTCACATAATTTTTCTAATGAGAATCGAGGCTCTGGACTCTAGTAGAAATAAACCTCAAGGTCCTCTCAAGAAAAAAGCCCTCAAGAAAGTTAGAGGGTAATTGGAACAGAGGGCTTTGAGGGTGCCCTCAAAGAATCTTGAGGGTGCCCTCAAAGAATCTTGAGGGTGCCCTCAAAGAATCTTGAGGGTTTTTCTCGGATAGGTTAGGGGAGGAGATGGGGCGTTAATGGGGAGGGGGTGGAGGGGAGGAGATAATATTGGGGATTAGTAGTCGACAAAAAGTAGAATCATATGTACATATACATATGCAAATCTCATTGGTCATATGTTTTTCACATATCGTACCGACCTGACGAGCAAAGGCTGTGGCCGCTGTGGGCTCCAGTACCTGAAAACGCCTAAATAATAAAGGAAAATACTGTTAAAACTGCTTGAAAGAGTAAAAAAAAATGAGCACAAATAAATCTGTTTTGCTCTCCCCCGCCACTGATTTTTCTTTGTCTATAGATACTACCTTGATCTGGAGGAGGGGAGGGGGTTGGTAGGTTATCGCCCTTCTTGCGCTCCGGCTGTGCGGCGTACCCTTACCTGCGACAACTTTGAACTATAACGAGGCGACCCTAACTATTTTGAGACAAGATTCGGAAATGACTATCGTTTTTTTATTCTGTCGTTTTATTGCTTATTTTTCTCTATTTCATTCTATCGTAGTTTGACTAACAAATTGCGCAATTACTTCATCCCCTTCCTTTCAAAAAATACATGTAATAAACAATAAGAATAATAGTGTAAGTGATGCGACTTTGGATAAATATAGACCCTATGCTTCCTGTGTTCGGCGAGGCTCAACAAAAGCACAACCAACATTTGCCTACTCATGTACGATATTGAAACAATTACAAACTAAATGGCCAAAAAAGTCCATCTTCCAACTTTGTGGAGTGTGCTCCTCGTTCTGAGCATTTTGTTTTTTTGTATTTTATTTTTCCGATTGATAATAATGGTGATGTGAGTGCACCAAAACGTCTCGGAAGTTCTTGTTTATTGTTGGCCTGGTTCCCATTTTAACCCCTATTTTGTCTACTCATGTAATGAACTGAAAATTGAAAATTGAAAATTGAAACTGAAAATGAACTGAAAAACTGTGAACTGAAAATTGCTCCATTTGAAATGGACCTAAAATTAATGTTGCTATCAAGTCAAAATGCCAATTAAATAGGATTGATATATAATTTTAAAATAATGGGTCTACAGCATACTTTTGCTACAGCGTTATGGAGGGTTGAATCTGGTGTAAAATCGCGTGAAAATCATTGAGAGCATCAAAAAATGTCATAATTCACAAACTTACAAAAAAAGTCTTAAGGAAAGCCTAAGATGGTGGTCAAAGGGCTAAACAACCCTGCATGCATGTACCACGAACACCAAGAGATGGCCGACGACTGCAATGCGGCTCTTGCGAACTTTTGTTACACGGGATTGAAGAATTGGTTCTTGCATAGAAACCTGTAAAAATGACGATGAGTACACTAAAAAATCATGAAATTCACTCTCACAATCGAGCTTAATGGCGGCTCGACGCATGTATCATGGGAGATTCCTATTTAATTAAATTGAGATATACCTCTGTGTTTCCAGAGAGAAAGTGGCATGTTAGATAGGAATCTCCCATGATATATACCTGCGTCGAACCGAACCGCCATTACGATCTTGCCATTTATGTAGTTATGTAGGTTTATTACTGAATTTTAAACTTTTTCAGCGTGATTTTCGTGATTTTTGCTGGTTTTTACATCAGAATGAACTATTAATTTGCTCACAGCAAAAGTTTGCAAGAGCCCCATTTTATACCGTTGGTTAGAATGCTAAGAAACGACTCACTTTATCATAGTATTTACATTTTGAGTCATTCTGTGTTTTTTATTTTTTTTTTTTTTCCCGATAAATTTTACTTTCTCGTTATTGTTTATTATTGCTATGGTTAATACATCATCACGCTTTGTGTCGATTTGCCCGAATTCCGAGAAGGAAACGCCGGGCTAGTAGGTACTGAGATTGTCGAATGCCGTCGTCGGCCATCTGATAGTAGTCGCGGTGCATGCATGCAGGGTTGATTCGTCCGTTCGACCGCCATTTTAAGCTTTCCTTAAATCGTCTTTTGTGGGTTCTTGGGGTGGATTTTGAGACAATTTGATGCTCTCAATGTGACAGGGCTGCCGTTTTGCGTATGATCAATGCTATTTTTTTATTCACCGATGATTCCACCGGTTGAGAAAAGATTACACAGTTCAGTTCAGTGTATGACTGTAATGCACGAAAATACTATAACATCTGTAATCTTTCCTCAATCGGTGTAAACACCGTTATTTAATTGAAATATCCGCAAGTTTTTAAAAGTAGTCGACGACTCCACCGGTTGAGAAAAGATTACAGATGCGAGTAATTTCGTGCCTCACAATATTACACTGAACTGAACTGTGTAATCTTTTCTCAACCGGTGGAATCATCGGTGAATAGAAAAATAGCATTGATTATACGCAAAACGGCAGCCCTGCAATGTGATTTTCACGCAATTTTACTCCAGATGCAAAAGTATGCAACTGCAGATCCATTTAATCAAATACATAATGCCTCAGGCAAGTTTTGATTTGAATAACAATTAAAAATTCACAAAAGATTATGTCGGTGAACCCCGCGACCCCACCGCCACTTCTGAGACGAACTCTACTCAAAGATGCCACAGGTTAAACTACGTACAATTTACGCTGTACAGCAGCATTTTAACTTGAGAAATGAGACATTCATTTTTATTAATGTTTTACGGAGAATGGACGAATCGATTTCCCGGGTGAATAAACATTCACCGTTTGCGGCCCCAAATAAAAAAAAAAAAAAAAAATCCTTTTCCTGCTTGAAAAACTATTAGTCCCGCGCTGAAAATGAAGTCTCCGATGAACTGTTGACATTTCGACGCTTCAAGTATTTTAAACTGCGCGGTCAAATTTATTGTTATCTGATGGAATTTAAAGTTTTCTAACCACACCTGTGGCATCGGAATAAAATGTGCACACCGCAAAAGAGCACTTCCGGGCAGTGGGAAGAATTATTTGCGTGTTCAGACAAAACTATCAAGCGTTAAATGTTGATTCCACCACTTTATAAAAAAAAAGAGAGGAAAAAAAGGGGGGGGAAATAACACATAATAACACGAATTTACGCCCCTCGGAGTCTTTAATCTAACTTGTTCAACACCCTAAGAATAAGTAATGTGAACAATGTGAACCACGTAAAAGTAAAAAAATTAAAATTAAAAATAATAAAAAAAACATTATAAATCTTATTTTACTACTCTTTGTATCAGCGAATCTGTCTTGTTTGTCTTTTTCGAAAGATATAGTTTAAAAAAGTTTCTTTTTTTCAAAATCAATAAAGATAAAAAAAAAGGCTCAACATTTTCAAGGGGAACAAGGCTTTACAACACAGTTGTAGTTTTTGCATATTTGCTACAAACTCACAAAAGTAATAGATATAAATCCCATTTGAGATAAGAATCCGCCAATTCACTCTCACAGTTATTATAACTGTGAGAGAGAAAAATTGTCGTTTTCAATGGCTCGGAGCTCCATATTTTTGTCTCAAAATCACATAAAAAAATTGATAAATGATATAGTTTGGTTTTTTTTTTTTTTTTTTTTTTTGTTTTTTCTCGTTTGTTGTTTGTTTAATAGATCTCATATGAGTCTAAGGATGGAAATATTCACCAAAAAAAAAAAAAAAAAAAAAAAAAAAAAAAAAAAAAAAAAAAAAAAAAAAAAACCTGCGAATATTATATGGTTTATGCGATTTTATTACTTATAGGTAACAATCAAATATCAGCGTTTCCGCGGATCTAAATCCTCTTCTTTTCTTTGCTTGATAAAGACAATGATTTAAAGTATTTGAACCTTCAGGAGCATCTGAAAGAACCTTACACATTCATGACTGATATTTATACTGTTTCACAATTCTATTCAAATAATTCGTTTGTATCCTCGTTTATTCATTTTCAAGGAAGGTGGAGAACAGGAATGGACAACACAAGTCGGCTCTGAATAGTTTTACAAAAACGCGACTGCGCCGCCATTTTTCTTACCGCGCGATTCAAACTGAGATTTTGCACGGCAGTAGAAAGTAGCGGTAAACCTAACCTAACATCTAATCACAGAGCTTCGATCATTAATCTCCTACTTCAAATCGTGATTACTAACTGAGAGATGAAAATACCGTTTGCTTAATGGGGCATTGGGATAGTTGCAAAGTTCTGACATTTTATTTTGTGTTTTTTTTATAAAGAAAATGACAGTACTTAATAAGCTGAGAACAATGGTGCATTTGAATTTTTCCTAAATGTCCCGGTTTTAGAGTTAAACACGTGTAAAGTTGTAAAAAATCGTATGCGTATTGACGCCACTACGCGAAATTCCCATTTAAAACAATATATTTTGGGCCAAAATCTCATCTCCGGAACATTGGGACTCAATTAGAAACCAAAGGCATCTTTGTCCTCAGCTCATCAAGTACTTTAATTTTCTTTATAAAAAAAACAACATTTTAGACCCTTGCAACTGCCCCCATTGAAAATTATGTATACAATCGCACTTTTAATGG
Organism: Trialeurodes vaporariorum; assembly: GCA_011764245.1. Classification (NCBI taxonomy): domain Eukaryota; kingdom Metazoa; phylum Arthropoda; class Insecta; order Hemiptera; family Aleyrodidae; genus Trialeurodes; species Trialeurodes vaporariorum. Next base: position 52,543,950 of record VMOF01000320.1, on the reverse strand, counting down.
CTTTAATAACTTTAGGAAACTGAATAAGTCGCAAAACCATGGTGGCGGCGAAGACGTTTTTCAGAGGTGGCCACGTCCCCTCAGCAGAATGTTGATTGTTGATGTCCATACATGTTCGCCATCTACCGTCCTTACATTTCTCAGCGACCCACCCACGGTGTGGCGTTTCTAAGTCTTGCAAAACCTTGTTTTTTTTCTTTCGTTCAAACTAAGAAAAGAAAGAAAAGTTCCGCAAACTTTTCCGCGAAAGTTTTTTGAATGTTGTGAAAAGTTGTCACAACTTTTGGTTCGCATAAAAATGACCCGAGGATGTGAAAGATTGCTGAAAGAGTCCTTAATTAAGAAGAAACCTGGCCAAACGGAAGGAAAGGAAGGGATAGCGAGAGGGGATGGGACTTTTTGAAGTTTTGAAGGCTCTTGAACGCTGCGAACGGTTATCGATTGATTTTTATCCATACAGGGTGTCTAAGATGTCGTTAACCAAGCCAAAGTCAAAAGACTTGTTCCTCACCTCTATAAACAACAGGTCTGCCAGTAAACTTTAGGTCATAGCAGAAGAGTTGCCATCAATTAACATGAGGAATTCTACCATCCAAAAGTTCACGAACAGATTTTGTTGCTTAATAGTTATTGATGTGATGAGCCGTATTTCTATTTGTTCCAAAAACAGATACATAATTGTGAGGGGTTTGAGACTCAAATCCCTCACACATTTTGAGTGCACTTGGGCGATCGTTTGAGATCGTCATGCCGGTGAGAATAAATTGATGAAAAAATAACAAAAAAACAAAAGCACAAAAGAATAACAAAACAAGAAACAAAAAGGCATTTAAAGACAATGTATAGTCTAAGTCTTTCAATTCAATAAAAGGGTTAGGTAAACAATAACTTCCGTACTAGTATTAGGAGGATCTCATTTGCATCGCGGGAAATTTAATTACTAACGGCGGAGACGCCAAAGATATCTCACCTGCAGGGCATTTAATAACTATTGTATCGCACACTACTCAACATGTATATCAGGTACGTCATGCGTATTGAATATCCAGGCAAAATTTATTTTTCTTCCGCATTTGAACGTATTAAATAATGTGTAAATTGCTGGAGCATAGCTTCAAGCTGCGTGTTGAGACGGAAAATCGATAGCCACTAAACTGAACCATGAACCGCGTGCTTGAGTACATTTTGTGATTTTTGAGATTTCCCCGCTAATATTCGCTTTTCTTTCTATAAGAAAAAAGGAGAAAAAAACCTGTAATAAAGGCATTTAATAAAGTGAAGTTGGTATTTGCATAATATAATGCGAATCAAACCCGCGATTGTCTTCAATCAATGAAATAGGTAAAAACAGCAAATTGGAGGAGGATTATTTGAGGGAAGAAGGATTAATCCCTATATTAACCGAGTGAGTGATTGTTCTCAGGATTTTTCTCATTAGCTCATCGAATGGGTTTAACATGGTCTACCTTAACCACTTATGGGCCAAGCTCGAGTATACTCGTTTTTCTTCTCCAGTCTATTTCACATTGTTTCGGTCTCCATTCTGGATAAACGACGTGCCTTCAATTCGTAGTATAGGCAATTCCAACTCCTCCAAGTACGAACAGTTAACTACCTTCCCTTTATAAACGTAATATTGGTGTTCTTCCGAAGTAACCAGGCCCTTAAAGGCTCAATTTTACAAAGCAGCAAGTCCTTCTTCTATAGGCAAATTTTCGCGAAGAATATATCCAACGAAATTGTACAAAATCATTGCCAACCTACGCATGACAACAATGAATGACGCGAAACTGGATCGTGTTTTTCGAACTTTTTCGGTGTTTTCAGTCATCGATGGCATCAATTCAATTTTGAATTCATTTTCGGAGGTGATTTTGAAATCGAATTAATGCCATTGATGCCCCGAAAACACATCTAAAAACACAATTGAGTTTCCTCAAATATGTCGTTAGGTTGGTATTGTTTATGATATTCGATCGCGAAAATTTGCTTTATATAGTCCGCGGATCTTGATTTAGAATCAAGTACCTTACTCTCACGCGTGTTGATTTAGGCTCTACGGCACTAAATTGGTTTGATTTCTTTTTATCCAGCAACATTAAGTGGGGCTGTTAAATTGCAAGCTGTTTCTACAGATGAAATAAGCTAACGGTTCAAGGGTAAAATCCAACGATAAAAACGATGGCTCTGATATACCCCTTCATTTATTCAATTAAGCTCTTAAACTTGCGACCTTAATGTTGAATAAAGATAATACCTTACACTCAATGGCGTACGCAGGATTTTTCTTGGGAGCGGCTCGCACTGATAAGCGTTAGACTGGATATTATTCCCTCCTTCCCCCCCACCCTCAAAAATCGGAGGTCTAGGGGGATTTCGCCCCCTTAGCCCCCCCTCTTGCGCCACTGCTTACACCACAGAATAATACAACCAGGACGGAAACTCTGTCAGATTTTGAAGCAAATTTAATCGCGCAGATCCAGATGTAAACATCCTATATCCCAACATTGCGGACGCGAAATGAATTTGCTTCAAAATCCGACAGAGTTTCCGTTCTGGTTGTATTATTTTGTGATATGACCAAAATCGCCTGCGTGGCAACCAGTGGCGTCGCGTGCAATTCGGCAACAATGTATTCTATCCATTTAAACTCATGTAAAATATCGAATTCAGGGGGTTCACAGTGCACAAGGAAAATTCGATATATTTAATGAGTTTAAATGGAGCAGTTGCATTGTTGCCAGATGGCAGGCGACGCCACTGGTGGCAACCCTGCCCCTGCCTCTATTGGCCGTTTATCCTCCTCTTTCATGAATGAAGGAAGATGAAATACAAAAAGTATTGAAATATGCATACCTACTCGTACCTATCCATGATATAAACCATCCACCGTTTCTTGTTGAGTTGCGGCTGTTGCACAAGGCACAAGGCGCTCAGCTTTGCCTCCTTTCCACACCTATACTCTATACACAGGTATACATACACAGGCTTATATCATGTCGACTCGCGTGTACCTAAACACACATATACAGTGCACAATTTCTCGTACACATGAATGTCTGGACATGACTTGCCATGTCAGCTTTTGTGAGCGGATTTTCGCATAAAAGTTTCGACTTGCTTGGCGCGGTGCAGTTCGACCGTCGCGTCGGTAAAGCTTGCGAATTTTCCACCTTTCACCTTTCAACTCACAATCAGACCAATTCACGCGCATCGGAGCTTTTCTCGAAGGAAGCCATAACAGCTGGAAAAGAGAGTTGTGGGGGGGGGGGGGGGGTTATACATGTTAGCCATATGTCCTCTCTTCTCGAGAGCCCTTTGTTCGAACTCTCATTTTCTCAGCTCTTTCCATTCTCGCGATATGGATCTTTTCGTCGAAAGTTTTGGTTCGCAAAATCGATATCACGTCATCGCTTGACTCCTCGCAAAATATTCGTCCGCTAGACTTCCTTCTTCGGGGTTCTTAATTTTTCTACGTCGCGTCACTGCGACGATGAATTAAACTTCCGGATCATACCATCAAAAGTTTGAACGAGGCCCAGTTGTGGTTCAAACGAGAATCGTCTACAATTTCGGTCGATCGAATTTTCGAACTCTCAAAGTTTGTTTTGATTTAATTTTTTTTTCTTCGTTCGATCGCAATATTTCGAACTACTATAGTTTCGATTAAAATGTCAAACTATCGATGTTTTAATCATTTAAAACTTATCAAAATTTTTGCATCTCCGAAACAAATACACGAAACTTGGTGTTACACGAAAAAAAAAAAACTACAGAGAAAATAACCATACGGATACCTGATTTTGGCACCTGCTAGATGTTATGGTAATGTTAACCAGAAGTATTCTATGTTTTGACTAGGTACTAGGTGATGTTACCTGATTGCATGTCAAATTTACTCAAAGTATCGGTAAATGTACCATACTTCTGGTCAAGTTTACCATAACATCTAGTAGGTGCCAAAATCAGGTATCCGTATGGTTATTTTCACTAATCTTTTTTCTCCGTGTAGTAATGTTAATTGTAGTTTTGATCGAACAAAATTTCGAAATTTTTCGATGTATCTGGAATTTTCGTTTCTATTGACGCTTGTCTCTCTCGAATGCACAAGTCCAATTTGAACCCATCAAAGTCAAATAGCAACTCCTTGGCTTTATCAATTGGGAAAATGCACACCATATAAAACAGTACTATCGACGAATTAAAGGCTGTCGCAAGATTTTCACGCATGTTCAGTTATGGGTGGGAGTACTGGGAGCGTAAGACAGATCTGCTGCGGCTTTCCCGCCCCAACCACACTGGCACCTCGCCTGCAAGGTGTGATGAGTGTGAAGAATGGCCGGACAGGAACCTTAAAGGTGAAACTTAGGTCGTGAAAATCTCGCGACAAGCTTTAATTCGTCGATAGTACCTACAGATGAAGGTAATGTTGCACTACCTTTAAATAGGATTTTAAATAAAGGAACTTTTAAAAGTCCCCCCCTCCAATAGATGCAATATTGCTAATATAAGCTGTAGATTAATGCATTTTCCCTATCGACCGATGCGTCCCATCGAAATAGTAGTCGGCAAAAACGAATTTTTCTGATGCTCAAGTTTTATAAGCTCTTGTCTTAAATTGATTGGGGGAAAAAAAGAAGAAGAAGAAAAAAAACAACCATTATCATTTTCAAGCCCCCAAAAGCCACCCATATGATATCAATACACCACAGTAAAATGCACTAGTCGTTGCTGGCCGCTGCGTAGAGCTTCTCAAAATCAGTTCTATATCCGCTCTGAAAAACAAGTTCCATAACAAGCTGTAACGTTATAGGATTCCGTCCTATTCCGTTCCTCAGCTCCACCCCGAGAGAGATTTCAAAGGTTGGCGGTTCCGACTCTCCGCACCCCTGGTGAGGAGAGCCGGAACCAACAACAAGAGGAAGCTCATTCAATTCAAGTCAACGTGATGTAACGTCTTTGTCGCGAGTTCGTCTTCACTAATAATAATGTAAGTTTATCAATATTCACCCCCTTCAGGGGTGAAAGTTTAGTGTAATGGAGTAAGTTGTGGGTGGCCCGGGGCCACTACTTTCCACCGAAACCCGCTTGTTTGTGTCGTTCTTTTCCTGAAGTCTTAATCCTTCGGGGCAGGCACCGAGCCTGTCCCATGGGCCGGCTCGATGCCTGCCCAGAATTAATTACCAATTATCTCGTAACTCTACAAAGCAAAAGGTGCAGTCTCGTCTTGAACGATCTTGAGCTCAAAAACGTTTTTGAAATGAAACTTGAATAATGTCTGCATTTATACTCGTACGGCTCATTGTGATAAAAGAGGATAAATGAAGCTGCGGTCAAACCTTTTAAGTTCAGATGAAAGGAAAAGGGGTGGATGGATTAGCGTACCACCCCACCGACCGTGGCGTACTTACGTGTAGATGTTAGGTACAGCGATACAGTCGCTGACCAGGATGAGATACCGCGTAAAGGTGCACATTCACATAGCAAAATAATACGATTGTGTGATGCGAGTTTGTGTGTTAGTGAAGGTAGACACGGTGACACGGCAGACTCCAAAAGGGAGTTGTAAGTGTGTGAGTGAGAGAAATGACTGCAAGAGCATGAGTTGAGTTGATGAATAGTCAAAGAACTACAAAGTAATTAATGAATATAACCGCGGCGTGGAAAACACACCCAACGTGTATCCCTTTCATGGCCCTTCCTTATTCCTTCTTTCCCCGCTCTTTCCATCCCTGAAGTGATACGGGATGATGGGATGTGAGGTAAGTGTAAAAGGTACATACAAGGCTGAGGTGAGAACTGAGGAGTGTTACAATCAGGGCTGCCGTTTTGCGTATAATCAATGCTATTTTTCAATTCACCGATGATTCCACCGGTTGAGAAAAGATTACACAGTTCAGTTCAGTGCATGACTGTAATAAACTAAAATACTCGCATCTGTAATATTTTCTCAACCGGTGGAGTCGTCGATGACTTTAAAAAAACTTGCGGATATTTTAATTAATCAACGGAGTTTCCATCGATTAAGGAAAGATTACAGATCAGAGTATTTTCGTGCATTACAGTCATACGCTGAACTGAACTGTGTAATCTTTTCTCAATCGGTGGAATCATCGGTGATTAGAAAAATAGCATTGATTATACGCAAAACGGCAGCCCTGGTTACAATGTAGATGCGTTCATCAGGTGAGTGTATAACTTCCGCGCTCTACAGGTTGCAGGACTGGCGCGGAGCAACTTGGCGCGCGTGTAGCACTTTTCAATCCCTATTCTTATAGCATCTAGCGTTTAGAGTCCCTTGATGGAAATATTGTATTGGGAGTACCGACACGACGCTTTATGAATTTGAGAGGAGTAAACCGCGTGAACGCATTCGAATGTTATAAGTTCGACAGTTGTCCAGTGGTGGACAGAAGGATTTGCCGGCATTCCGGTCCGTTCCCATAAGTTTCTCTACTCATCGACTCGTTTTTGTGGCGCCTTCGATGTCGTCGCCTCTTGCTCGCATTTGAGTAAGCTTAAAACCAATAACCAATTAGAACTCATTGTGCTCGTGTCGGTACTCCCTATACAATATTTCCATCAAGGGACTCTACCATAGAGAATCTACAATCTCGTGACGACAATTTTGTTAGAGAGTGCCGAAATAAAGCTCCGTACATTTGAAAGAATTCAACCATCTGAACGAATTCGAAGGTTCAGTTCGGGTGGTCCAGTGGTGGACTGGCAGATTTCCCCCGATAATTTGTATTAGTTTTTTTCTTATTCCTAAATATATACTTGCTGTCGGCACATTTTTTTTCTTCCCTGATTTTGGAGCGAGATCATACCATAACTTTGAACACGTTGCGAATCTAGATGAGAAGTGAGTTTGAGTGGTAACTGACGATGATCCTCAACAACATCAATGATTGTCCAGTATTTGTGAACCACAAACCTTGGTTGTTAGATGGTGATCACTGATCACGAAATATCCTGTAGCTAGCCATACTTTGAGGATTTAAATTGAACGTCTGTAGAGGGCTTTCCATTATCCACCGTATAGTCATAAAGTTGTTCGAATTGGAATTATACTAACGCATCAATTTGGTTCATGAATCAAAAAAAAAATATGTTCTATCAATCCCAACCTGTAACCGAAGCAAATTTTTTATGAAATTGGAAAATTTGAAAAAGAATTTGCAGCAATGTCGAAAGGGAACTTTTTTCAAATAATTTTTCAAAATAGCCTGTCTCTTCCATGCAGGCAATAAAATTGCTGGTTAAGAACGCATGTCTTCAAGAACTAGAAATTTATCTGAACTAAATGCATAACTTTTAATTTAACAGTGGACACCTACTGCAGGAGGTAGCTTATGTGCTCAGACTTATCTACCTGCACTTGCGGATCCAGTAATTTGTACTTCCTATAACTTGGCCTATGGGCTGCAGCATGGGTGGACCCAGGAATTTGTCTGTTTCTCTCTCCTCCCGTTTGAATACGTGCGTTAGATAGAGACAGAGATAGGAGCTAAAGTCAAGGGGCCCCTTCTGCTATCCTTTTCTAACACATACGTACAAATAGGCAAAGAGAGAAAAGGACAATGGGTCTGTTGCAAACTTTTGCTACAGCGATAAAAAGTGTTTCCTCCCATGTAAAATCGCCTGAAAAGTCCATTTGTGGCATCATAAAGTCAATAAATACAATATTAAACTCACAAGAGGCGTTTATCGAAATCCAAGATGGCGGCAAAATATCGAGGAATCTGAATGTATGCACCGTGATCATCCAAGGATTGCCAACTTTGACAACCTCACTGCAGGTAGAGGTTATGTGTTTATTTACGTTGTGATTGGTTGTGATGGATATTGTGAGGTTGGCTATCCTTGGATGTTCGTGGTGCATGCATACAGATTGCTCGATATTTTGCCGCCATCTTGGATTTCATTAAACGCATTTTGTGAGTTTATTGTTGCATTTCATTGCTTTCTGATTCCATCATTGGACTTTTCAGGCGATTTTACATTAGAATGCACACTCTATAGCGCTGTAGCAAAAGTTTGCAACAGACTCATTTCTTGAATCCACCGATCCGATCCACTCGTGTTTGCTTACGTATGTATGTAACCTGCATGCGCGACAAACAAATCTAATTCTACAGCCCTCGCCGCTCCGTTGATGGCTTCCTGTGAAACAATACTATAGGCATTACTGTGAGCCATTATGAAATAAAATCAAAGGCAACGTTAGCCTACATTTGAGGGTTTTAATCACATATATAGGACTTAATCATAAGGGTGTTATTATGAATACAGAACGACACACCTACTGAACGAAATCTAATCAAGAATTACGATCCTCAGAAAACCGCGAAAATTAAGGCCGCGGGCTTTTGGACAGAACAAAGGGAGTTGGTGAAATAATCGTAAATGTAATTGAGTCGGCTTCCCCCGAAAACAAACGCAGCATAATAAGATTTTGGAGTTAGCTGTGCTGGCAACATGATTAGAGGATAAATTTTCGCTCTCCGCGCAAATATTATTTCCGCGAATCACTTTGCGTGTTGAGTTGAGCAGTTAGCCGCCGGTGAAACAAATTCATACAACAACGCTAAATGAGAATATTCTTGTGCTTTCTTGGACGTTGTACAGGAAATATATGCTGCACTCGTCTGATCTGAAAGAAGTTTTGGCAAACATATTTTTGTGTTTGACAAGGTCAAAGTAATGCCTGATGTAACACCACACCATCTGGAAGAAGTTTTAGCAAAAAAAATGTTTGTGTTTGATTGCAGTAAAGTAATGCCTGGTGCAACACCACAGCATCTGGAAGAAGTTTTAGCCAAAATATGTCTGCGTTTGATTGAAGTAAATTAATGCCTGATGTAACACCACCGCATCTGAAAGAACAAGTTATGGCAAAAATATTTTTGTGCTCGACCAAGTCAAAGCAATGCCTGGTGTAACACCACAGCATCTGAAAGTAGTTGTAGCAAAAATGTTTTTGTGATTCGATCAAGTCATAAAGTAATGCCTGATGTAACACTACAGGATGCAACCCCGCTTGGAGCCGACTCGCGGGGAGGGAGTGGAATCGTAGTACGTCGTTCACTTTTTAACGTGGGATATAAAAGTAAAATTATGTCATATTTTCATTAATTTTTATTGATTTAAAACAAATTCATCGTGCAACAAGTTCAGGGCATTATTTCACCCGAATTGATCTATTGCAGGATAGATCTCGTTTGAGTCAATGTATAACGTTAAAACCTTTTTACAATAATTTCAAAAATAACTTTTGAACTAACAAACGAAAAAAAAGTTTTCAAACCAAATGCTTTTGAATGCCTAGTGGTCTTTTTAATCGAAAAACCTGAAGAGACCAGTGAAAGACAGAGAACGATGATTAACTTTTAGGATTACGTTTGGACTACAAAAACTACCATTAATCAATTTCGGATCGGTGTAATAAAAAAAATCAAATCCAGATGTTGCAAAATGCCTTTTTAGAAACTAAAACTTTTCAATCAACTTCCAATATACAGTAAAAAAGGCCAACATTTTTAACCCTTGCGCATAATTTAATTTTTTTTATTTCAAAAATATTAAGGTTTTTAGTAGGTCTATCTTTAAAACCGTATTTCAAAAAGAATCAAATGAACTAATTGATTATTGATGAGCCTTTAATTCGCAAATGATTTTTGATTAATTTGTATTTCATGGGTGATGATGTACTTTAGAATAATTGTGGCTTCGCAATTCTTTCTTCAATAGAAACTAAAATTAAGTTGATCAAATCTCAAAACATTTTTCTTGGGAATGTTGCTAATTTCGATATATCCTGTCTAGGTACTTCTATCAATTTAACTTTATCTCAATGTGTGCGATCAGTCTCATGGTCCAATATTTCAGAATCCCCCCCACTCCCCAAAAAATTCAAATCCCCTGAATATTCCCGTCAGTTTCTAGTCCCGAATTTTCACCTACTTATATTGACCTTTAATGAAAGGACAATGTGTCAAGAAGCAATTTCGTCTCGTTAACCTTCCAAATTGACACAACGTGCATTGAGAGACGGTTAGGACCGGGGCGGGAGGGGGCTGAATCAAAGCTAAAAAGACAAAGCTACATCTGATTATTTTACTGAGAATTGAAAAAGGTATTCGACTGCAATTAGTGCTTGTCTGATTGCTATATGAAATATTGCAAAGAACAATATATGTATATTGGATTAAAAGAAAACCCGAGAAAGAACATCAAAATAAATTCCCTATGAATAGCCAATCTTGTAATTGAATTAAAACCTACTCGAAGAGTCATAGGCCCTTCGATCCTTCTCAGAAACCGCAATTGCACTTGTGCATCCAAGATATCCAAAGACCTGCTTTTGAGGATCGTATTGATATTTCTGTTTACGAATTCTGAAAAGCCCACTTAAGGGATTTCATTGAACCAGCTTCCGCACTGAGCTATAGAGCTAGAACCCTCAATGAATTGATACATTTAAGTACAAAAACAGTATATACATAGGTATATAGAGGTCCCGTTAAGAGATATGAAGTAAGGGGAATCACGAGTCAGGCCGCGCTGTGCTGTGTTCAAAGGAATCAGCCTGCTGTTGACCAAAAGGAGTATAATTAAGTTATCTGAACAACATACACCAAAGGAGTGAATTGACCAATTTCTAGGAGAATATGCGGCGAGCTAAAACAAAATGATGCACTTTGATCACGATGAATTTGGTATCATTTATTTATAGAACGGCACCAATATACCAGTGCGTATAAGTGTCAAGAGGAAATGAGCACTGCTTGTTTATACTTGCACTATGCAAGTGTGCAGTGGGTTATTCGGAAAACCCAGAGCCTTGACCCATATTATCATCAATGTTGTCGCGTCATCAGCATAGAGTCTGATTTAGTTGAAACGACACCAAGAGAAGGAGACAAGACAACCGTGCAGGGCTGCCGTTTTGCGTATAATCAATGCTATTTTTCAATTCACCGATGATTCCACCGGTTGAGGAAAGATTACACAGTTCAATTCAGTGCATGACTATAATGAACTAAAATACTCGCATCTGTAATCTTTTCTCAACCGGTGGAGTCGTCGATGACTTTAAACAACTTGCGGATATTTTAATTAATCAACGGAGTTTCCACCGATTAAGGAAAGATTATAGATGCTAGTATTTTTGTGCATTACAGTCATACACTGAACTGAACTGTGTAATCTTTTCTCCACCGGTGGAATCATCGGTGAATAGAAAAATAGCATTGATTATACGCAAAACGGCAGCCCTGCAACCGTGGCAGTGGCGACGCGTGCAATCAGGCAATGTTGCATTTTGTCTATTTCAACCCATATTTCATGGATGAAACACGCCCATAATTTTCATTCGTTCAAATGAAAGAAAAAACTTGCCTGCAAATTTTGACATTTTAATTTTATATAGCGTTCCTCAATAGAAATCCAACTCTCAAATTAATTTTCGTTTCTTTTTATTACGCGATAAGAGAAATAAAATTGGAAAATTTCCAAAGATTATCGATCTAGGTGCGCCAATACAACTCTAAAAGGACCTCTACTAAAATCTAGAAAAATTTTTCAGAAACTTCCGAACAATCGAATCTCAAGATCAGTGACGAAGCGAGCAATCATGCGACACATCGCATTTTGTCAATTTAAATCCATGAAAATAATCAAATTTTTGGGTGCTAGATGAACACCTACCTATTTGATCTTTTGCATACGTTTAAATGGAGGAATTGATCCGTTGCCAGATTGTACGTTGCGTTTTAGCTCTGGATATACTTTGAAAAGACTCTAAAGTAAGTTACATGCTCATCAGAGGGAGGTGAGGATGAACCAGGCAGTTAAGACTGAAGCCGCTGTATCGCACTACATGTCAAAGATGAATAGTGTCAATCCTCCCCCCTCCCCTCTCCTTTGGAGGGTAGGGAACAAAAAACAAACAAAACAAACAATTATTGAGTGTGAAAAGTTGGGGGAGAATTACGTATAGCACATCTAAGAAGTGAAAATATAAAAATGGTTGAGCTGTATACAATCTGACTGCAACACTGTGGCCATGAGAAAATTTTATCTTCGTATATGAATTAATCATTCGCGCGTCATTTTTTCTGTTTTTGTACTCTGTCGCGATATAATGGATACAAACGTGACCTGAAAGTTACTGAAATCTGTCTTCAATAAAACCACGAGGTATCCAGCCGGAAAGTATTGAATTGATACAGAGAGATTATGAGAAAGTGTAAGTATAAATATCATAATCTGTGAAAATGTATTTAAATTGCGTCGGTTGGGTGAAGCAATTTCATTGAAGAATGCGAGCTGGATTAGTTTTACCTATAACTGGTGCGTGGAAGTTTACAGTCAGATCACTTTAGATTGAAAATCGAAATGTGCGCTCATTGATACTTGTTTGATGAGGTTTCCGTGGATCGCGTTATGTGAGGTCATACGCCCTCTTCCCTCACCTCCTCACCTCCTCCCCTCTCCACTCTGACTGTTCAAAACTGATGTCGCGTCGTGGCTCTACAGGGTGTTTCAGAACATTTCTCAGGTCAATCTCATAGAGAGTTTAACTTTATAGAAAGTTTGGATCAGACGCATTGGCGTAACTTTTATACTCCAAAGACTTTGGTCCAGCATATGCTTCACCCATGGGCGGATACAGGGAATTGTCTTTCTCGCTCTCCTCCCATTTGAAAACGTGCGTTGGGAAAGGACAGAAGAGGGGGCCAAAGTCACGAGATGGCCCCCTCTGTCATCCTTTTCTAACACATAAGTTAAAATGGAAGGAGAGAGAGAAAGGCAATTCCTTGGATCCGCCCATGGCTTCACGAGAGCTGCCAATTCGTGTATATTTAAATGCGTATTTCAATTCACCGATGATACCACTGGTTAACCCACTAGCGGATCCAAGAAATCTTCCATCTCTTTCTCCGGCCATACGAATGCATGTGTTAGAAAAGGATAGAAAAGATAGGTATCAAGAATCACCTGAATGCCCATGATCTGTCCTTCTCTAACACACACACTCTAATGGGAGAAGAAAGCGAAGAATATCAGTGGCGTAACGTGCAATTTGGCAACGTTTTACAATGTCCATTTACCCCTTCCAAATATCGAAATAATGTGTGTCTTTCGCATTCGACCTTTTACGTAGGTTTAAATGGACACAGTACAACATTGGCAAATTTCACGCTACGCCACTGAAGAATAGATTATCCTGGATCCGCCATTGGGTTGACCAAAAAATTGCATTCAGTGGGCGAATACTACGTGATGTAATGGCGCGCGGGACCAGCAATCAAGGCAGACTCTGCCTACCCTGAGAGTTTCTAAATGATTCCATACTACCCGTAAACCTTCTAATTTTCAACAATTTTCCTGTCATGCGACTAAAGGGGTCGCTTTGGAAGTAGAAAATTAAGGTTTTTTTTTTTTTTTTTTTTTTTTTTTTTTTAACACGAGTTTCTGAATACACTATCTTTGCAATACGCATTGATTACCTTATCATCGCACGTGACTGCTGTAAGACGTGATAATCCTCAGATCTGTAGTCTTTTTTCAACCGGTTGAGTCGTTACTGACTTTAGAATATTTTCGGATATTTCGATATAATTTAACGGATATTCCACCAATTCCAAGTTGCAAGAATACATTATGCGTCATGAGAATGTTTGCGCATTACAGTCATAAACTGAACTGAACTGCGCGTAATATTTTGGTTAATCGATAGAATCATCGGTGAATTAAAAAAATGACATTAATCCTTAAACTACTATAGGTTCCAGTTACCAGAAGAAATCAAAGCTATAAATCGCGGAGGTTTAGTGATTATAACTATATTCTTACTTCGGAATGTTCATGTTGCCTATCCCGGTAATTGAAGCGGCGCGCGATAAAAAGATTTTGCTTTTGAGAGTTTAAAGTATATAGTTTTTACAGTAGATGAAACATCGAGGTACGAAAACTAACTAGGTAGTGGTATTGAAATGGTTAAATATACGCAAAACGGCATAGTTGAGTCACCGACCTCATAGATTATGTATTTTGTTTATGGGATTATGTTTTTTGGGTTGGTGGAGTTTGCGGGGGAGGGGGTCCTAATCTTTTGCTTGAAGAAGTTAAAATACCAAAATCGCAGGACCAAGGACATAACCGAAGGATTAAATGAAATCGAAGGATGAAGTTAAGCGTCTTCAAAGGGTGAATTTGAACTCCTTTGTACTTATTTTCGTTTAATTTTCGTACTGTGCGACTAACGCAGTCTCGGTGCAGAAAAAGCTTATGACACGGTTCGATTGGGATAGATATACCCTGTATATTTGAGAGCCTCATACGCCGAGGAGTCCTATGTAGTTTCCAGTAGCGCACCGAGAGATTCTTCATCTCTCTCTTTTCTCCATTAAGAAACGTATGTTAGACAAGGATGGACAAGGGGATAAAACCCCCTCCTTCTGTCCTTTTCCTACTCATACATTCAAATGGGAAATGAGAGAGATGGAAGATATCCTGGTTGCGCCAGTGGTAGTTTCTGACGAGACGACTCGATGATGAGACTTAAAATGCGGGTCCTTGCAAGGCGCGTCGATTTATTTGCAATGTTGCCAGGTTGCCGGGAGATGGTTCTGAATTCTCATTTAAAAACACTCCCGATTCTAAACATTTTTACTGTTTATGAGATGGCATCATTTTAATGAGTTGGTGTGGTTTATTGACCGATCAATGAAACGTCACTGAACTACGATAACTAAATTTTACTGGCTTAGTTCATGGGATTTCTTTTAAAAACGCTCTTAGAACTACCGAAGTATTTCCGATCTACTTAGCTGACCGTGGGGAGGGGTTAACGTGCAATTTTTGGCCACTTTGATATTTATGACATTTTTTCTGTCGATTTAAAATTTATTATATAATACTGAAGGTATAGTTCAAGAATTTCTTCCAGTATTCAAAAATGTAGATTGCTGGGGGCCAATTTTTTTGTTTGTTTTTTTTTTTTTGTTTTTTTATTTTTTTTTTATTTTTTTTTTTTTAATGTGCGCTGAAAGAAAACCGATCATTTTCAATTACCATCTGAAAGAGTCTCCCTCAAGAGGAGATTTTCTTTTGTCATTAATATTACATTCAATAAGCTTACAGAAATTATTACTTTTTGTTTTGTTTTGTTTTTTCTTTTGTTTCTGAAAGGTTCGTTTCTTTTGTCTGCTGAAGAATTCCCCTGGTTCTTGAAAAGCTTATAATATTTCATAAATAGTGAACTACGTTGAAATAATACATATTATAATGATGTCCTTTTTTGACGAACCTTCAGTGACACACGAATCCAGAGAGGAAAAATATAAGGTTTCCTCGGCACGAAGCCGCAATGCTGTCAAATTTGGCGAAAAAGATACAAATTATCTTGGAAAAACTATAAAACTTTCGTCGAATTGAAATGTTTTTCAGTGGCGTAGCGTGCAATTTGGCAACGATGTAATGTGTCCATTTAAACGCATATGAAAGGTCGAATGCGAAGGTGTTCACCGAACACCTCATAGCTCGATCTTTTTCATGGGTTTAAATGGACGAACTGCAACGTTGCCAAATCGCACGCTACGCCACTGTCTTATATGTATACGCGTTCAAGATTCGCACATAGATTCCTTGAATAGAGCTTTGAACAACTGTAAACCAATAAGGATGGGATGAAAAAAAAATTGGTTTTCGAGGTTTTCCGTATATAATCTGTCGAGGTTATTGTGTTCGAACACAATTTTCCATGAAATTTTTTCGGTAATATTGGACTCAGGGCCGCTAGCTTTGCAGCATATGTTAAGTAGTAGTCGCTAATAAATACTTACAGTGGCTGGTGGCCCACTCCATTCATCGAACTCCATGAGATTCCATGATATAACAATTGTGATCAGTTGAAATATATCTCTTAGATGGAACCACTACCAACCTTATGTTTGTGAATAATAAGTAACGACAATACCGACAAACAGCCAGAGGAACATTTTGGCGCAAAACAAAAGTAGCTGTAAAAAAAATCTGTAATAACAAAATTGCTCTGTTTTTTAAGACCTCTCGAATGGTGAAATAGAAAAGACACCTTGCCATTTGAAATATGCGAAAGTAATCGGAATTTCGAGGAGTATTTAGAGGTTTGCACCCCTATGAGAAGCAGTTGGAAGTTTTGACATTTTTTCAGTGGTCACCTAGGGCCTAAGGGTCTTTTGTTATTCCTGACTTTTTCCTAGAATCCTATTCGCAGAACCTACTTAAAACCAATATTTTCAGGCCATGATGGTGTTTATACGTAAACGCAGTGAATTTGTCATTTTAGTCGCTTGTTATTTGGTATAGTAAAAATTATTCAAAGTGATAACCTGATTTACCGAGAGAGGATTTTAAAGGTTCCTCATCTGTGCAACTTTACTTTTGCGTATTTCGTTAGAATCAATATTCCATGTTACTGTAACAAAAAGTATGTAGGTATACAACGTGCACGTGTCGAACCAGAGACAAATAGAGACCTTGCACTATGCCTGCGCACGGTGTCCACTTTTCTGGTTCAATTTTGGTCGGAACTCTTCGAAACAACAGCCAACATTCGCATAATTTTGACTGATGAGCGCGTAGTTTGCATTCGCCAAGCAAAACCTGTGTCCGTTTCCGGGACCGCGGACCAATCACAGCCTTTTGTTGAGCTCAGCATCCAACATTATCTATACATATATACGAAGGTTGATTGTTGAGGCCGATGAGTCCCGACAAAAGTAGTTCATGGTGGACATCGCACGCAACCATGGGAAGAATAGGGAGTGCACGGTCTCTATTTGTCTCTACGTCGAACTTATTTGTTTTCCGTCAAGAGGGGTGACCTGGGAAACTTTTGAACTTTTGAAGGTTATAACTTTCAGAAAAAAAAACGTTTCAAAAGTTTGTTGATTTTTTTTTTCTTTGAAACGTCTGCAGGCCACTTATTGATTGGTGCATGTCCGACGGTCCGCGGGTTAGTCCTATGAATCGAACACGTTTGCTGCATTGCACGCCGTTTACTCAAAACAGATCCAATGAATCGCAATTAATGAGAGTTTTCCGGAATTTCCACGCCTTCCGCGGTTAAAGCGAATCTGTGGCGTAACTAGACATTACCTATCTCTCACTTTGCCCATTAAAATGTGTAAGTTAGAAAAGGATAGGAAAGGGGGATCAATCCCCACTTCCTATCCTTTTTCTACCTGTACATTCAAATGAGTAAAAAGAGAGATAGAATGATTTCTAGTTACGCTACTGAATCGAATCGTGCCTCTCGCGAACCTTGGCTTTGCCTCGTCCTCAACCTGTTGAAAATTGAATTGAAAACGACTTCACTCACCGCATCGGACATTTCATGTTGACACTTCGACACGAGAGGAAAACTAACCTGCCTCCAACTAAGCGGCTCTTCCACCAAAACAGCTTTTAGCCGCCACTTTATAATGTCGGATGTGAAGCTGTACCCGCAGATTGCAGCCATCAGAGAACTTCGCGAGTCCACCAGCGCATGCAATTTTAATCAAGCAGTGGCGCAGCGAGGAATTCTCTCTCTCTCTCTCTCTCTCTCTCTCTCTCTCTCTCTCTCTCTCTCTCTCTCTCTCTCTCTCTCTCTCTCCCTCTCTCTCTCTTTTTGTCTTTTTATTTTGACTTTACTTTAACATTATTATTCGTAAAAATTACTATTACTAAATGTACTATTTTATTTTCTGTAAAGTTTAGCTCAAGGTAGAAAGAAACCTTGGTCTTGGTCCATTGGTGACAGCCAGAATAAATAAATAAAATAAAAATAAAAAACAAAACAACTCCCTTTCCCTCTCTCTCTTCTGCCTCTTTCTCTCCCTCCTCTCTCTTTCTCTCCCCCCTCTCTCTCTTTCTCTCTCTTACCCAAGCATATACCAATGAAGGGGCCAAATCGCACCGATACAGACCAGATTACCTCCCTATCTTTACTTTTGTCTTTTATTTTTGGTACCTCCTGACTAATTTCCCTGGTTTCATCTACAATTGTAGCGCGACTTGTCAGTGGGCCAGTGTATTCCTGCAGGGGCGTCATTTCAAGTTCGGCTTGGGGATGGGGGGGGGCGAAAAATTGGATGACCATTTTTTAGTGTTTTTTTTTTTGCTCATCAATGTTATAATTTTAGAGCAGCAGAGGCCTGGGGAGGGGGGAGCAAAAATTTGATGATTTTTTTTTTTTTTTGCTCATCAATATAATTAATTTCCGTTTTTGAGCCTGACTTCAAATCCTTGGGGGGGGGGGCAATTGCCCACCCTGCCCCCCCCCCCCACCAAATGACGCCACTGTATTCCTGTATTGAGTAAATACAAATCGATTTCAAGGTTCCGTGTTGACTTAATGTCTTTAATACTGTTCAATAATATTAAAGTGCATGCGAGTCTAAAGTTTAACTTCTTTTAAGGCAAAGTCTCAGCACGTGTGACGAAACATCTGCCGAATTCAGGCTCTTTCAGCTGAATTTCAGTTAGTTTTGCAAGAACAAGCTGAAGCCACCATTCCTGTGTTTACCGCGCTGAGCTCGAAGTGGTTGCCTATTTTGCTTGCTCGATCATTAATGATTCACAATAACATTTGCCTCTTTCGCTCTCTCGCCATCCCCGCGGAGGTCTCCCATGGGGCGCTAGCTCACTTCTCTCTGCAGCAAGCGAGGAAGTTTCAAATTGCAATGAAATTTGGAACAGTGCGATGTATTCACACTGGCCTTCAGTGGCGTAACTAGAAATTACCTTTCTCTCACTTTGTCCATTAAAATGTGTAAGTTAGAAAAGGATATAGGAAAGGGGGATCAATCCCCTCTTCCTATCCTTTTTCTACCTGTGCATTCGGATGAGTAAAAAGAGAGATAGAATGATTTCTAGTTACGCTACTGCTGGCCTTTCTAATATGTACAACGAATATTCATCATGAGGTACTATAATATTCGTCATTTATCGTGTTTCAACAGACTTGTTTAATGTTTAGCGCTCTCTTGTTTCTGCAAAGGTCTATTTGACAACAAACATTAATGTTTTCGGCTTTGCGCATCAGCGGCGATGCGTGAAATTTGGCAACAATGTCTTTTCTCCATTTAAATTAACCAAAAAAGTCGAACGCTTCAGTCATCGGCGATGACCAGGCATTTCGACCTTTCTGATGTGTTTAAATGGAGGGAAAAGGAGCGTTGCCAAATCGTACGCCTCGCCACTGTTGCGCATCCTTTATATCTTTCCTTTTGAGTGTTACGCGTGAGTGAATCGATCAGGTATAAAGGCGGTAGATTTGAATTACCGCAAGTGACCGTTCAGGAATGAATACTAACGAGGATGAAAATATCGAGCTAAGATATGAAATACGCAACGCACTTTAATAGATGCGCGTCTAATGGTATTTTGTGCGTTGCTTATTGCATATCCTGGTTCGGAAGGCCTTTTAGGCATTATATTTCAGGAAAAATCAACCCAAAATCACTTAGTTTGGAATTCTCTCGAAATTCGCTGTGGAAAGAGGAGCTTATTTTCTTCCTGGGACTATCACATAACATAGTTCATATTCTTATTCTTCATACAAAGTTCAGCAAAGTCTATACGTTCCGATCCACTGCGTGTCGCGCAAATGCGCATTCATTATGCGCAACGCGCACACACTTGCCTATCAAACACGCGCTGGCTGCTGCAAGCCCCTTTTTCTCAAAAACTCCTAGATCTGCGCCCTTCAACAACTCGAGCTCGATAACACATCAAAAGGAATTTGTGCCGATGAACTGAAGCGATCTCATTGGTTATACACACTTACCTTTACCTCTCAATCACCATCTCAATGTATTTAAGTTGTTGGTGGTTGCTATAGAGGGAAACCTGTTTGCCTCTCGAGCAGTTAAAGTGGAAAGATCTTTGGCCATCGCTGCCAAGTAGACCTCTCTTTCAGTCGATCTATAAGCCACGCCAGTTGCGCTATTTTTCCTAGAGTCTCTATAAAGTAGAGAGTTAAGACAAAAGGGTAGTCAACTTCTGATTGGTTAACGAGTTTCAGGCTCTACGGGCGCCGCCATTGGATCTAGTTTCACACATGTATCTGCATACTTTTGTTTAAAAACAATATAGGGGTCCAACGGTATTTTATGGATACAACCCAAGCAGCATTTATAGAAGTTTGAACTTCTATAAAAAGCTATTTTTTAAAAAGTAAAAGAAGAAGTATTTTTAAGCTCTTCAAAAGTTCTCGAGGAACTCGATGTCTGCTCGAAAACATTTTCAAAAAAATTTATTTTTTAACAAAAAAATATAATCGGTTTGGATGTAAATTCTACCTATAAAACTGAAGTCAGGTAATGAAAAATTCAAACTTTTACGGAAGATTTTGAGAGTCTATTTATAGGTATTTAAAAATAAAAATAAGTACCTAGGTTTTTGTTGTTGTCTGATAGTTTTTTCCAGTTTTATCAATAAACTATACATTAGTGTTGTTTCTGCTGTTTTATTTGTTTTTAAGACATTTTTTTATTTTTATTTAACTAGGAACTCTAATTGACCTTTGAGGGGTCAATGTCCAAGGTATTACTTGACCGACAAAGGATACCAAACGGGAGGGAGAGGGGTCTTAAAAGATCCCATTTTTTTTTTTTTTTTTTTTTTTTTTTTTTTTTTTTTTTTTTTTTTTTTTTACTGAAGAGGCTTACTTAGTTTCTTTTTTAAACGTTGAGTTTTTAGATAATTTCGTGCATCCTAGCTACTGAATGAAATACTATTTTTTATCAAATGGCCCACACATTTTTAGAAAATTATGGCTATTTTAAAAAAAAAAAAAAAAAAAAAAAAAAAAAAAAAAAAACGATCCCGGTTCTAGATTAAATTGCAACAAATTGAAATACCGTAGTCAAATCGTATATAGTTCTATAAGTTCTTTTCATCTAGTAGTCTAACACTTTTGAGGAAATGAAATAATAATAAAGAAAAAGGCGCGCAACAGACCCATACTAAGAGTATAGTTTTGGAATGGCTTTTGGATCTGCCACTTGGCAGTCCTGTCTTCGGCTCTCATTCAAGCTGAATAGGCTTGTTACATATTTCAAGAGCCTCGCTGGCATGAAAACGCACTAGCGCGGACGCTTAGAAATTATATTAATTATGAATAAACACGGTCCCGCTTTAGGACGGAACGTGAGATAAAAACGAACGTCTAGCTTCTAGGCTTTCCGCCGGTGTGCCATAGGTACTTACATGTATCACTCTGTGGTGCATCAAACAGCTTAAACCCCTGCAATACAATAAAATTTAATGAAACTTGTAAAACGGTTGTTATTGTAGTAATATCTTGAATTGGTAGAATAATAATAATAGTTACGATTTGAAATGAAGGACGTAGGCAATAGGCATCCATCATTCTTTCATTCGTTGTATATAGTTTAACTATGTAATTTTTTTTTTTTTTTTAAGTTTTCCTGTCAAATCGGTGAATCGCTGAGGATGAAATAATTGTATTAGTTAACATTGATAGGTACATAATTGGACCAACAGTCCAACAACCGTATTTCGGCTTTCATAGCTATGATGGAAACAAAAGTGTTTGCTGACAATATTTGGGAGACGCCTCATTCAATTCGATATCTGTATGCGAAGGTTTCTATGAACGTTCCATGAAACTTATCGATAAAATTCTCTCAGAGATCTCGTTCAATAAAGAAAATTCACAAAACTTATGTTCTACAGTTGCGGCTCGTGCAATTTGGCAACCCTGCTAATTTCCCATTTAAACCTATGCAAAAGTATCGATATCGTAGGGGTGCAACTGCACCTCCTGAAAATCGATTATTTTACATAAGTTTAAATGGGAAATTAGCAGGGTTGCCAAATTGCAAGCGCCGCCACTGATATTCTATGACCTTCAAAAGAAAGTCCTCTCATCGAAACGGTCCTTAATTATGATGCTGTCTATTATTTTTCAAAGAGTTTTAGATTTTTTAAAGCATATACTTTCAAGTAGCAATAATGCTGTTATAGACTCTGAAATACCTGAAAACAGTAAAAATGTTTAAAACTGGTCCCGGAATGGAATAATGAAAATGTCTACCTAATTAGTTTATTTTAAAAGTCACACACATGCCATCATATATAATCAGCAAAA
Organism: Trialeurodes vaporariorum; assembly: GCA_011764245.1. Taxonomy (NCBI): domain Eukaryota; kingdom Metazoa; phylum Arthropoda; class Insecta; order Hemiptera; family Aleyrodidae; genus Trialeurodes; species Trialeurodes vaporariorum. Next base: position 52,521,797 of record VMOF01000320.1, on the reverse strand, counting down.
TTATGATCAGCTATATATAGTATAGAGAAAAGGAAGGAGATCTATAGTGAAAGGTAAAATCTATGGACATATAGTCACGCTCCTAAATCGAGGAACGAAACGAGTGGATATGTGTGTGAATTGAAAATAAACTAAAACAGGAATAACGGGAAACAGGAAATAAAAATCGGAAATCGCTGGAGCAGAATACATTTGACTAATCTCTAATAGAAATCTCTCTCCCACTCTCTCTCTCGCTCTCTCTCTCTCTCTTTCTCTCTCTCTCGCTCTCTCTCTCTCTCTCTCTCTCCCTCTCCCTCTCCCTCTCCCTCCCTCCCTCTCTCTCTCTCTCTCTCTCTCTCTCCCTGTCTCTCTCCCTATTTTCCCGCCTTCAGGTGGTGGAATGTCCACACTCACGGGTACGTATGTATGAAGTTTGGCGTTTCACGGATTACAAAGGGAAAGGGTGCGTCGCACAACAAAGTTGGAATTTGAATTCGTCTAATCCTCGAAAATAATTAGTTTGATGAATGGATCATCGACGAAATACGTCATCGCATCAATGACACATTGGTGCCAAATTCGGATCCACCGCCCGATGAGAGAAACATGCTCAACGAGACCCGATTGAGAACGCAGTCGAAATTCTGATTAAAGAGCTGGTGGCTGGCGCGCCTGTCCATGGGCTGATACAGGGAATTGTCTTTCTCTCTCTCCCTCCATTTGAACTTATGTGCTAGAAAAGGACAGCAGAGGGGGCCATCACGTGACTTTGGCCCCCTCTTCTGTCCTTTCCTAACCCACGTTTTCAAATGGGAGGAAAGAGAGAAAGACAATCCTCTGTATCCGCCCGTGCGCCTGTCAGCGTCTTCCGCTGTCTCTCTCGTATTTTTTTTCTTTAAATTAATAAATTGAAAAATAATCAAATGAGGGGGCTTTTCGTCCCCTCACCCATCCTTGTCTTTCATCTTTATTTTAAGGGGGGAAAGAGGAAGATAGAGACAGTTTCGTTACGCCGCTGTCTTCTGATGTCTCTCTCATTTCCCCTCTTTGAGATTTATGGAAGAGTTTAAAATAATAAAAGGGGGAAAAATCCGTCTCTACCAATATCAATATCAACACAAAGCCCATAACTTGCTCAATCATCGACTCGATAGGATTAAGATTTAATTTTTGCAATCAGCTCCCTGTTTGGTGTGTATTATGAAAACATATTATGTGAAATTGATTTTGAGCCAGTAAATGAGTCACCTTTATCAAAGAACTAATTCAAAAAGACTATTCACTATTGATTATAAAAATTCACCATATTAGCGGCCTCTTGCCGATAAATAAGGAGCAAAGAGCCCTTTATAATCTTCCGCAATCATAATTTGTGACAACAATGGTAAAATTTCAAACGGTTGCTTTGTTCCGAACATGCCAATGGAATTCATGTTTCTCCACCCTACTTCTTTTCCCCCTCTCTCGTTCAAATGTGCGTGCACAGTACTTCTCTCTCTCTCTCTCTCTCTCTCTCTCTCTCTCTCTCTCTCTCTCTCTCTCTCTCCTTCTCTCTCTTACTCTCTTCATCTCTCTCTCTCTCTTTCTCTCTCTCTCTCCCCCTCTCTCTCTCCTCGTAATCAATTAGCGATATTTATATGTATTTATATAACCAAAAAACGAGACAGGTAAAAGCAGAGTGGATTTCGGTCGGACTTACTCGGCGTTCAATTAACCAGGCACACATTCACTTACATATGTGTGAGTGTCACACGCAATATTTTTGGGGATAATAGTGTACAAGGGTTGTGTTTTGAGCTTTTCTGTAACTTCAAGCGTGACAATATTACAAATTTATTTCTCTAATCACTACCCCAGTAACACTTGCGACTAGTTTTTGATCTACACATACTCTGTTGTAGATTGATTTTAAAGCTATAACAAATCATATGTTTATCCATGTTTCCCCCCTACTAATTAGCACCTTAGTTTGTGACGTACAACAATTTATGCTGATAGATCTTCCAGATAAATAAATTTTAAACCTCTGGTTATATGAGAGTATATGACTATATGAAGTCTATGTGTATACTAGCGAGAAGAATCCTTTTCCGTAGAGAGTTAAGGCAAGTGAAGCCATTGGATGTGTGTTTTGTACATTCTAAGGGCCATAGTTGTGTTCTGATCTAATGCAAATATTACAGTACCGTAGAGTTTGCAATGGTGTTATTTTTTCAGAATGTGCTCTCTAATTTTTTATGAATTTGTTGTGCCATCGCATCATCAATATTGGACGGAAAATAAAGCCGTAATTTTGAGAACGGATAATGGGTGCAAGTTATGAGAGAGATAGTGAATATCTCCAAGCACCTTTTCATAGGGGATTGTTTAATTTTTTCTTTTTTTTTACCAAAAACATTGGAACCCAGTGGCGGCTCGTGCAATGTGGCAACGATGGATTTCCTCCATTTAAAACTGTGTAAAATAATCGATAATTTGGTGAGGCGCAGCGCCTCACCTAGTATCGATATTTTTGCGTAGGTTTAAATGGCAAAAGAGCTCTGTTGCCAGATTCCACAAGCCGCCACTGTTGGAACCCATAGGAGATTGGCAAGAAAAAATGCTTTATGCTCATCTGAAGTTGGTTAGGTATCGCCCCGACAAGCATGGAATACTTACATCCCAACACACAAGCTCATATAATTGCTCTTTTTGTTCTGAGCATTTTCCAGACTCCCGGCAGCGTTAATTTCCATCCCTTTCAAGTGCCCTGCTTTTGCTTGAACAAAAGGTCATTCAACTCGCGATCTGGAATAAAAGTAAAAACATATGGGTTCTGGCGTATATAGGCATTGAGTCATGGTATGAGGGTCAGAGAATTGTTTTTGTATACAGTATGTTCCAAAAATCATTACTTGGCCTAAAGTGAAAAAAACATGTGTGTCTCTTTTCGATTAATAATAAAAGGCCTGCTCGCAGGTTTTATACCTGCAGACTCGTCTATTGAATTGGAGCCATTCTCCCAACCTCAAGCTAACAAGCTGACAAGTACAGGTTTTTTGACTGGAAGGCCTCATAAAGGCTTTGGGGCCGCACTGTACTGTCTCAGCCTACTTTATACGGCTTGACGCTTGACTCCAGCTGGTCCAGTTGGTGCGCGGCACAATGGCTGTCGCGCCAAAATTTGATCGGATCAAGGGGATATTTCAGAGGGAAAACTGGTAAACGTAGTTAAACCTAATCGAATAAACTGGCGAGACCCATGTGACAAAAACTATACATACTATATGTATAAGGGAATTGCTTAAGGGACGGTGATAAGGTTGTCAAATCGAAGGGGCAGTGATCAGTGGCGTGGCATAATATTCGGCAACGTTGTTTTTTGTTTTTTTTTGTTTTTGTTTTTTTATTATTTTTTTCATTTCAAATCTAAGAGTAAAAGGTCGAATTCAAAAAACGTTCATTAGGTACCCAATAGTTCGATCTTTTCCATTGGTTTAAATAGACGATGCGCTGCCAAATTACACGCTAAACCATTGATGGTGGTGTACCTTTTTTACAACCAAAAATCGTTATTCTATCATTGAAAACTGGGGAAGACTTACGTATCGATGATTTGATGTTTAATCGACCTATTTACGGAAAATTGAAAAATCATGTTTTGGCTAGGTATATACTTATTATTGTTGGTATACATCTCGGAAAATCGATAGGCAGAAATCCACTAACTAAATGTCAGTGGCGGCTCGTGCAATTTGGCAACAATGCTTTCCCTCCATTTGACTTAATGTCAAATAATCAAATGCTGGTGAAGGGCTGCTTCACTTTCGAATCGATTGTTTTACATAGAATCAAATGGAAGAAAACTATTGTTGCCAAATTGCACGAGCCGCCACTGCTAAATGTAAATAGATCGATAGATCGAAGACTCGAAGTAGGGTTCCTCGAATCACGTTTATCTAAAATTCGCATATTTTTTCTTGACAACTGGCAACCGTGGACGACGGCGGCGCGACGGCCTGTGAATTCTCAAACTCGGGCACGAGGAAATTCAAGCGCAGAGGGTGAAACCATCTAAACCCTCCCCCGCCCTCCCTGCCACATTAGTCTCACCATGCCGCCTGTTGCTTTGTTGCTCTCTTGCCCTGTTGCTTGTTTCCTGTTATGAGGTTGCCATGTGTCTGAAAATGAACCAGTCCGATTTTGTTATATATTATTATTGTTATGTATAAACTGTCGTGAAATAGAGATTGAGTTTACTGCCTCCGGGGGCATGTTCACTTCATAGCGCACTGCCTCTAAGGAGCGTACACTGTGCTTTTATTGAGTTGAATCTTATCCTTCTTACTCCTAAATTAATAAACTGTCTTCAAATGGAATTAAGGGGGTACCCAGGTCAAATTTTCGAAAATGTTGACTTTTTTTTTTTTTTTTTTTTTTTTTTTTTTTTTTTTTTTTTTTTTAACCTAAGTATTTTGTAGACGAAATTCTCCTGGTTAAGACCATGTATTTATTTTATTCTCAACTTAGTCTGAAATACTTTGAGACATTTTTTGAAATTGGATAGTTCCTACGATATTTTTATTCCTAAGTTTTTTTTCGATGACTTTTGCATCTTGGAACAGTCATATCTCGAGATCTATAATAGCTATAGACTGCAGTGTTTTTTATTTTTATTTTTTTTTTTTTTAAAAAAGCAGACTTTTCTGCACTATGGGCTCACAGAGTCATTTTTTAGGTGTATGTAATAATTGAGTGGTCAAGTTAGTTAAAACATAAATATTTATTGGCAAATTTTATTGAGTTTTTTAAATGTTATAAATAATAGTAGATCATTAATATCTCTCTCTCTTCCTCATTGTGAACCCATAGAGCGAAACCTCATCTTTAATTTGAGCCTATGTAGAAGTAAATTGAATGCCTACAACTTGAGATCTGATTGTTCCAGTAAAAGCATATTTTTAGACATTATTTAACCATATCAGGGGTGGGTATGCAACCAGCGCAACAAAAAACAATTTGGTATGGGTTTGAATTTGTACCTTGACACCTAAAGCATTTTGGGTGTGGTAGAATCAATAGGGGGGGGGGGATTATTTTGACCTGGGTAATGGGTATACCCCCGTAACTGTGCAGGCATAGTTCTGGGAGCAAATTATGTCATTTTCAAATCAATAAATTTATTGAATTCATGGAATCCTCACTATTCAGTTGCTCAAAGCAGATCAAAGAAGGCTGGGGGCCTGAAGGAACTTATAATGATAACGATAATTTATTTTCAGTCTTAAAACAAAAAGAGAAAAAAAAATTAAATTCTAAAAACTATGAAAACTTTGCAACTAGACTAATAATAATAAAAAACAACGTATAATCAAGAAAACTATTTAAGACAGCAAATTAGGTACCTCCAGAGGCAAGCCTGTTTTGGAGGTTACCTTCAAAATAGAAAATTAACTAAATAGAACTTTATAAACTATGATTAACTTGTAATAAACTCGGTCCCTCTAGCCCCAAAATTATTTGTTTTCTTGAGAAATTAGGCTTTATTAGCCCCTTACATGCAAGATCGCATGAAAGATTTTTTGACCCAAGTACTGTGAGTGTGTGTGTTTTTAGCACAGTGATCCAGTACTTGACAATCAAATAATCGATTGAAATGCCCGCACCGTACGCCATTTGTGTATATTCACAATCAAATTATCGTTTCGCCGTTAAATGCTGGATTTTTAGGTAGCTAACTATTCCTACTTGACCGATGTGTTTTTGCATATACCGTAAAATGAAGGCGCTCCACTCTACATTCGTTGTAACAACCGCAGCGCGGCCGCGTAAGACCGGAAGTTGCGAGTTAGTCAAAGTGAGGAATTCAGGAGTCTCACGTGGGGCTGTATCGGATATTCAGGGTCATTAAAAGGGGGGCGAGACACAGCATACTCGCGTATGAGGGGGGGAGGGGTTATTTGGTTCTCAACACAATTTGGCCGGGCTGAATCTTTCCGTGTACAGTATACTAGCTATAAGACCCGGGTATTTCCGATCAATGCTACTTATGAGAGAGCCGTGACTAACCAAAAATGGCGGCGATCAGCATATTAGGGATGGAAACATTGAAGGAGCAATCGCGTTTCTTCAGTCGTGTCGTATTTATTAGTGTTGACTAAGAAATCTATACTTTTAAATTCAGGTAAATAAAAAAGGATCTGATTTCGATCCTCCCGTAATCGTAACCTTGATCTCTATATTACAGGCGCTCAGAGAAAACCCGAATGACCTGGCATCGGTGCTTTTAAGTCTCGTTCTATTCAGTCCTCAGTTTTATTGCCAAAAAAATTACTCTTCTTTTTTCATTTCCTTTCGCGTCTAAAACGTTGTTGGCCCAAGAGCCCGATTGAATTAATTCCGACAGCAATAAAGATTAAGAGGGTTCCTTGCCTCGTCAAGATCCGGACTAGATTAGATGTCCAGTGTCCGGTTGCTAGAGAGTATCTTCAACCCCCCCCCCCCCCCCCCCCCCCCCCCACGGTCATTTTCCTTCTCTTCGCTGTGCCTCTAATTCAGCTTAGTTTATTGCAAAATAATGCTATGTAACCGGAAAACGGCAAGAGAAAAAAATCGAGAGATAAAATGCTTTCCAGTGCTCGATGAAACTTGGTCCCATGGTGTAGAAAAGGACAGAAAGTAGAAGTATACGTAGGAGTCTTACTCTTGATCGGATCTAGTGAATTCGTAGTGTGGAATTGCAGAACGTATAGATTAATTATTTGTAAAGGGCGTTTTATACTCATGCATATATCGCTATTCGGCACTTACTTTTCATTCCGGCACAAGGGACTCACATAAAAACTCGACTCAACAGGGCATAAAACGACAAACATTACCAAAACGAGACTTAAACTAAAAAATAGACTAAATTATTGACTTTTAAAAAGCTTTAAATCACATAAGCTTATTCTCGATTCTTATCGGCAGTCATCAAGGAATCATTTGATAAAAAAAAAAAAAAAATGCGTTCTTGACCAATAATTATTTCGAGGAGAGATTTTATTACACCAAGATTCAGTCAATACTGTACACCGAAGATAAAAAGTATGACTGAGTTATGCCTGAGTATTAGACATGCGGTGAGCAAAGCCACGGTGGCTCATGAAATTCGATCTATCGATGTTTCTACCATTAAAACCTATGAAAAAGAATCGATCCTCGTGGTCTGATTCCGTTCAAATTTATGAGGAAGAGTGTGACCAATTTTTCACTAGTCAAATACTACTTTGCACTTTGATGATTTTCATTGCGATTCGGCAAATAATCCACGATCCGTCGCCTGTAGACGAGGGCGTATCAGGGTTGGTGCATTTGTACTTGCCTCTTTCTCCGTGTCTTTATAGAAAAACACCGTGTAATATTACCAAATTTGATTAGTATTTAAATAAATGGGTATAACGTATAACTCGTTGGATACGTGACGAGAAGTTTCCGAACTGATATCAAATTTAAAAATAAATATCCTCATCAAAATCATCATGAATTTATCGAACAGATGGGAAAATATCCCTAGTTAAAATAAACCAAATTTCGAAAAAGACGAGAATGTAAGTACCTACCTTCCTCTACACTTTACCAACACCGTCATTTTTCCAAATATTAACGTGGTAGAGAAGAAATAGTTTCCTTCGATCACTCTTCCTGACAGTATTGCCAAATTTGGTTTACGGACATTTCCCCCCCGCAATTTCCCCCCCGGACACTTCCCCCGGTCATTTCCCCTCGAGGACATTTCCCCCCCCCCGTCAATTTCCCCCCCCCCCCGGACACTTCCCCCCCGAGGACATTTCCCCCCGAGGACGCTTACCCCCCGGACACTTCCCCCCGGTTATTTCCCCCCCAGTTACTTCCCCCCGAGGTTATTTATAGCTAATCAAATAATCAATCAACTTTTACCTCACAATTTACACAGGTTTGAAGGGCGTGTTTAAAAAGTTGCATTATTTGTTTTTGTTCTTGTTTTTGTTTTGTTTTAAAGATTTTTTCATTGTTAATGTTTCATCAAAATCTTTCAAGAAGGGGGTGTAATCTACTGACCTAAAAAAATCTTTTAGAGATTGACAGATTCTGAAAGAGAAAACCAAATATTGCATTCAACTCAAAGAATAAAAACATATTATATCCTGAAATCACTTGAAAACTTGTTGAGAGCAACATCAGAATTTAAAGGACATTTCACCCCCCCCCAGATATTTTCTCCCCGGATATTTCCCCCCGTCTGTTCCCCCTAGTTTTATTGTTAATTAATTACTTTTAAAAATTATCACTATTAAAATTATTTTATAAAATAATTATTTGAGTTGAATGCGATATTTGGTTTTCTCTTTCAGACTCTGTCGATCTCCAAAAGATTATTTTAGTTTAGTAGATTACACCCCCTTCTTGAAAGATTTTGATGAAACATAACAATGAAAAAAATCTTTAAAAAGAAACAAAAAATAAAACAAAAACAAACAATGCAACTTTTTAAACACGCCCTTCAAACCTGTGTAAATTGTGAGGTAAAAGTTGATTGATTATTTGATTAGCTATAAATAACCTCGGGGGGAAGTAACTGGTGGGGAAATGACCGGGGGGAAGTGTCCGGGGGGGGAAATGTCCTCGGGGGGGAAATGTCCTTGGGGGGGAAGTGTCCGGGGGGGAAATTGACAGGGGGGAAATGTCTCCGCGGGGAAATGACCGGGGGAAGTGTCCGGGGGGAAATTGCGGGGGGGAAATGTCCGGACACCCCAAATTTGAGGTTAGGTTAGGTATATATTTTACATCGATTCTTATGGGAAATATTCGGTGCAAAGCCTCTGTACATCTGCAGGCCGATCATTTACCTTATCGTTAAACCGATCGTTAAAACTGTCTACGATTGATGCTATTGGTCGAATATTGTAAAACTTAGCCGTTGCTATGATAATCATCATTATAGTGTCCGTTTTTTAAAGGTTGCTCATGAGTAGCCTTTATAAAACGAGACTCTTAACGATGGTTACCATAGCAACAGCCAAGTTTTACAATTTTCGACCAATAGTGTCACTCGTAGACAGTTTTATCGATCGGTTTAACGATAAAGTAAATGATCGGCCCGCTGATAGCACTTTATTGATGCATTGATATCATATTTGAGGTTAAAACCCGTACATCTTTTATTGATTCTTATGGGAAAAAAATACGATCCAAAGCCTCCGTACATCTGGCAACCAGTGGCGTAGCGTGCAAGTAGGCAACGTTGTATTCTGTCCATTTAAACCCCTGTAAAAGGTCGAATGCGAAGGTGTTCGCCGAACACCCAATTGTTCGATCTTTTTCATGGGTTTAAATGGACGAATTATTGCAACGTTGCCAAACTTCACGCTACGCCACTGCTGGCAACACTTTATTGAAGCTGTGTTATCATAATTATTTGAGCTTAAAAAGCGTACATTTTACATAGATTCTAATGGGAAGTATGTCCATCTGGCAACATTGCTTCTCACGTGTGAGCTAGGGTCTAAACCTATGCGTGGGTTCTCCAAAGGTTGGTACGTACTATAAGATACACAGCTATGTTGCCTCATTAGGGAGTAGAATAACAATCCTGCAAAATTTACTTCATTGTTTAATGGACAGATTTTGTCTTAAACACCGTCGATCTAAATACCCTTCGACTCAACCAAGCTTGGAATTTCGACACTGTTCGGTTTTGTAATATTTACCGAATAGCTTCCGTGGAGGAAGTAAATATTTTCTTCGAGTGACATAAATCAATATAAGTTCGGTGGGCTCGAATCTCGATAGGTGAGAGCGTGGGGGTGTAGACTGTAGAACGGTTCACGGCGCAAAACGCAACACGCAGCACACACGACGCAGATCCCTTAAAAATTAAGTCTCGTCTCTCTAGCCCCGTTCATTCCTGAGTTCCATCGCGATGAGCTAATCAGCCGATGCCGAACCTTTCAAGCTTATAATTTCGGTTTTGTTACTGAGGAGAGAGTATGTTGTCACGATCATTGATTTTCATCCGTTGTTCCGGGTTGTGGTAGAGGGCGGGGGGGGAGGGGAATTATCGTTGGTGTGTTGCTTATTTTTTAAAGGTGACCAATTTTTCACCGGTTAAAATGTTCCTTGGGGACAGGAGGAACGCCCATTTTAAAAATTGTGAAAAAAAAAAAAAATTATTTAACCCGCACTGAAAAAAAAAATTCTTTGAATTAACAATTTAACTGTCCAGATTGGAGCCCTCAATTAGTTTTGTTAATTCAACAAAACGGAATGGTGAATCAACAAAATAAGATTGTTAAACTGACAAAATAGATTGTTGAGTCAACAAACAATTTGTTGATTCAACACAAAAATTGTTGATTCAACAAAAAATTTGTTGAGACAACAATCTATTTTGTCAGTTTAACAATCTTATTTTGTTGATTCACCATTCCGTTTTGTTGAATTAACAAAACTAATTAAGGGATCCATTCTGGACAGTTAAATTGTTAATTCAAACAATTTTTTTCAGTGCATGCATGCCTCTAAAGGGCTAAAGTCATGGTCTGAATAGCAAAACGTATTCATTTTTAAAAATTTAACGCATCAACTCTGAGAGAATTTTCCAAGTTGTGGTCCTTTTGAACGAAAATGTTATTTGTTTTGCGTTTAGTCCATAAAGTTAGTCCACGCAGTTCTGCGTCCACTCCTAAATAGGCCATTTTATAGCATTAGAAAACAAATAGGCAAAAACATTGTGTTTTAGCTCTCAAAAATTGCCTATTTAAGGTTAAGAGAGAAGGAATCAGAACTATAAAAGCAAAACTGACTGACTCATAGTTCTTTAAGGACAAAATTTGCAAAGTCTAATAGGATTGTTGTATCAAACTTCCAAAAATGCACATTTTAGATTTAGCCAGAGTTTCCAGCCCTTTGAAGGACGGGTTATATTCCCCCTCCCCCAAATCCTTAAACTACAGCTTTCCCTAACTCACAAGGAACGAACTTATTGCGTGATACTTCTAAAATTTTGCCGTTTGTTTATATATATATTTTTTTTTTTTTTTAAAGCAACACTCGACAAAAGAGCGTCTTGGAACGTTTCTCCTTATTTACGCACTTTCACTATCTTTTAGAGTGTTTCTTTCATGAACTTCGTCTCTTTGGACGCTATACTTTGGGGATTGAAGGTTTTATTTGTATTATTAATATATTTATTAATATTTGGTCGTCATAACTCTATACGACCGTTAAGTCGTAATTACTAAGTTAATTTGTTAACTTTAGGAGCTCTAAACAAGTGGTTTTTATGAAACGTCAATTTCTTGCATTTTATGTCCTCAAAATCACCCTAAATGCTAAGATCAAAAAGTCCAGCAGTTTTAATTTTGAGAGCGAACGGTGGCAAGTCGAAATATATATATGAGCGGCGCACGGACTTTGCCGAGCAAGTCTGCAGAGCAAAATGCCGCGCCGTTACGCAACACAACGGCCCTCAAGGCTGGTAAAGGGCTGAGCTACAGAGGAGATGATCGAGAGAATTTCAAGAGGACCAATTATCAGTTCTTATTGAACTTTTCACTCGCTTTTAGGTTGAGAATACTTTTTCTCACCCAGAAATCTGAGTTGTCAAGTGGGTTTGAAATTAAATTATCTCGTCGGGGAAGATCGCCTCGATTAAATTGATCGTATAAGTCAACTTCGATAAAAGTGCGGGATGAAATGTATTCAGGTCATCGCCGCACAACACGTATCGAGCCACGGATTTTTCAGGATATGATTTTTTTTTTTTTTTTGCTTCGCTTCGCTTTCTAATTTCTTACAAAACTATGCTATTTGACTCAGTTTAAGCTTCGATACTCATGAGTGATTCGTCACATTTTTAAGTTACTTTGCTATTGACTGTCCATACTTTTTATTTTTATTCGTGGATTTTTGTCCGAAAAATTTCATTTTTCGACCCACCGTGTGGCCGCGTCAGTCGCGTCGGCCAGGCTGTAACGTGGGATTCATCAAATTCTTGATTATTGACACACTTATAGAGGGTGCCTCAAAAATCTGTAAGCCGATTCAAAAGTCTGTGATTCTAAGAATGAATTTTGTGATTTTTTAGTTTGCTCATCGTAATTTTTACAGATTTTATGCAAGTATCATAACTTTAATCACCTATTGCAAACGTTTGAAAGAGCCCCATTAAACGGATTTCAATATCCAACAAAATTTAAACAGAGAATACGGCAGCATCTTGCAAAAAACAGCGTGGCCGTTAGCACGGGACACTCAACTAACATTTTAAACTCTCTGTATAGTATAAAGTGGGAAGGAACTCAAACGAAAGTAGAGCGCGGTGTAAACTTTTATAACATTTTTTTACGCGACCATCTTCCGCCTCCTTGAAAGACCGAATAATGTTGGAATATTGATTTTTATTGTTCCCGAATAAAGTTCTTTTGATTAAACGCTTTTTACTAAATAGGACCCGACTGCACTGAATGTCCATGCTTCCCTACAAAATATAAATAATCATCCGGTTGATTGAACATTTTCCCTCATAATTTACCCTCATTTGATCCTCAGTTCTCTCCGAAAGTTTAGTGGGAGCTGAAATAGTCAAGGAAATGACTATCTTTAAACGATCCTGCTTTGAGAACGGCTATAATTATAAAACACTATTTTTATTCTCAATTGTTGTGAGATATGAATTTCGATTGCTTACTCAGAAATTGTGAATTTTGTGTTGAAACGGCACATGCCTGATTTGTGTTTTCATATAGAATAATTAATTATTTGGTCGGAAATTAATTCTATCCTTCGGTGCCTAGAATGTATTTTCTACGCCATTATTATCCTAAATACAGGCGATATGAAAACGCTCTTTTGAAATTTTGTTATTTTCTTGTATCGTTTCACGACATAACATAATTTAACACAAAAATAACTATTTTATTGGTTGGCATAGATGAATTAAAATTGTACTGTGCCAATTGTAACTATTTCTTCGATAAGATCCCATAATTTTCTATGTGTAAAAGAAAAAAAAAACAATTTCATCCCTTCTTTTTTGTTTTTCCCAGAAGAAGATACGCGTTTATGAGACGTGAACGTGGTGACAATTAAATAAAGTAACGCAGTCTGATTTCAACGCTAAAATAATTGGTGATGGCGTATTATAAATAGCGGTGTTTTAGGCAATTTTTGGGCAAAATTTGGGCAATTTTGTGAACAGCAGAAAGGGGCGCGCCATCCAGCGAATTGAAAGATCCCCAAAAATTCGGGAGGAATCTAGCCTTTAATCCTACACTGAAAAAAGTGAAAGGTTAATTAATTTCATTCATCGATGGCTCCTTTTTGCATAACTATTTAGATGGTTAAAAATAGCCAACTAATCGTGAATATCAACCCTATGTTTGTGAATAATAACCGCGTGACTGACATTCTGTAAAAAACACAGAAAAGTCCAGTATTATTTAACCACCTGCATGGCTGTAAGTATTAACCATTTTGATTGCTACTCGCAGAATTTTAACCGCCCAAGTATAAAATTTACCTTTCCAATTTTTTCAGTAAGTACGTACCTGTATCGAACAGAATCGATCGTATGGTGGCACAACTGAACCTCAAAACAATTATTGATAATTTTCTGCAATGCAAATGTCAGTATAACCATAATTACGGAAGCTCATGTGAGCTACCGTAAGGTCTGCGTACACGCTAAGAGTATAGAATCGTCAAATTGGCATCGGTGAGCCGTAATTCACCACAAAACGTCAGGTGAGCCAACCGTTGCATGTTCCGTCGGTTAAAACGTTGTCAAACGATCCACAGATGTTATGTCCAAACGGCAACGTCCAAAATTATACGTCCAAAGCTTGAATGTCCAAAATGAAATGTCCATCGAAGTTGCAATCATCCTTGGAACTCCTGTGAGTTATTGTTTCATTTTGATAAGTTTTCGACACAAATATCGGTTTCCGTACCTTTCACAACCTTTTGTGAGGAATTGAGGATATTGAAACGTAAGAATTCGAACAGACGCCGTCCGTGTTTACTGTTTATTTGTTTACGAAGTCAGCTGTGATGACAGTCGGCCGTGATTATTTGAATGTGCCGCGCTAATTTCGCGAAATATCGTGCACGTGGTGGAAAGACACAGGGGTGAATAGTGTCTAGTGTTTTTCGCTATTTGTGAGTTTAATACTGCATTTTAGTGTTTTCTGATGCTGCCATTGTTATTTTCTCGGCTTTTTACATTGGAATTGATACTTTAAAACGCTGTAGCCGAAGTGTGCAACAGACCCATTGTTTGCGGTGGATTTCAGCTCACCAATGCCGATTTGACAAACCTACTTTGAGCGAGTACGAAGGCCGTTCAGACATCGGTGATGCAGCGTGAGCGGTGACTGGTGGTGGTTGTCACTGAGGTGGATTAAACGCTTAAAGTGTGGTTTTCGTCACTTCACGTTACCCGGCCTTGTTAACCGCAACCTTTGTCACGCGACTCGTCTCGGTTTACCGGACTGTGAAAAAAAAAAAAACTTCGAAAAAACTAAAAGAAGTATAAATTCACGCGCGTCAACTACATCCCTTAAAATGGTATATACTCCTAACTATTGCAGCAACTACATAGAAAATGTCTAATCCGGTGTGTCAGATCCCATGAAAATCACATTGAAAGCGTAAAAAAGGTTTCAAAATCCCATCACGAGCTCAATAATTGCGTTCGAAAATTTTTCAAATAGCCGTTCAAACAGAGCTGCCGATTTGCGTAGATTTAATGACATTTTGAAATTCACCGATGATTCCACCGGTTGAGAAAAGATTACACAGTTCAATTCAGTGTATGACTGTAATGCACGTAAATACTCTGATCTGTAAGCTTTTTTCAATCGATGGAAACGGCGTTAAGTAATTAAAATATACCGGTTGAGAAAAGATAAAAGGCGCTAGTATTTTCGTGCATTACAGTCATACACTGAACTAAACTCTGTAATCTTTTCTCAACCGGTGGAATCTTCGGTGAATTTCAAAATGTCATTAAATCTACGCAAATCGGCAGCTCTGCGTTTAAATGAACAGGTCTTAATGGAAGAGAGAGTTCCATTTAACCGCAACTTTCGATGTTGCGGCAGGTGAGTAATCATAGATGAAGCTGTAATTATATCTGTCGAACTACCCTATTGCGATCCGCTCATTTGATCGACTTGTTTGTTATTTAGTTCAAATTTATTTGTTGAGTTTGCAAGTGGATTTTGATACTTTTGAATGCTTTTAACCTCTTATGGACCAAGCCCGAGTTAACCCTTTACTGCATGGTTTTTTTTTTCAATAAAATAATTTTTTTTCAGTACAATTTTGATCCTTGAGACAGGGAAAAATAGTGAAAAAATTCTTTCCATTATATTTCTATGGTAAAGAGCCTGAATATTAATTGTTCCAAATATGGCCTTACCAACATTTAGGTATACATGCAGCTGAAAATGAAGTTTTCAGGCTAAAAAAAATAAAAATTAAAGTAGTAAAAAATAAGGTAGTAAGTTTCAATAGTTGTTTTTTTTTGTATATGGTACCCCTGCGTTACTCCCAAACATAACAATGAAAATCGGAAAATCTCTATCAGATTTTCAGTGAGCTATTTTCAACCACTCTGCACGTTCTCTATCCTGTGCTGCGCGCTCTAGGACAAAATCGACAATTCTTACTCGTTTAGTATCTGTTCCACATGTGACCCACCATGCAGCGACAGTACAACTCAAGTCCCCTACTTTTAGATAAGGCTTCAAAGTAATTGTTCCAGATCTGGGCTCATCTGCAGTTAAGGGTTAACTCTTTTTTCCTCTCTAGTCTTTTTCTCGTTGCTCCAGTATTTAGCGATCCAGAATAAACGCGCTCCTGGAAGTCGACACTTACAAGAAAAGATTTTGTTCGGACTCCTTCAAATCATCGTATAGGCAATTCCAACTCCCCGGAGTACGAACAGTTAACTACCCTTCCTATATTCACGGAATGTGGCGTTCTGTTGAGCAAACCTGGTCTGTAAAGGGTTAAGGGGAGAAGGAGGTCCTATGTTAAACAATGTTAAATATGCTTCACTTCTGGTGCACTTTTCTCAAGAACTATTTGACCCACAAGGCTGCAATTTTGCATGAAGTTGTGTATGAGTGTTGACTATAAGTGGAACTAGGATTTTAAAAATTCATTGAAACCTTTTTGTTTTGTTTTTGTTGAGTTTGCAAGTGGATTTTGATACTTTTGAATGCTTTTAATGTGATTTTCACGCAATTTTACATTGGAGTCGACCCTCAATTTAACACTGTAGCAAAAGTTTTCAACATGCCGACTGTCACCAAACAAATACTAAGACGCGCGATGCACTAGTGCACACTGCACAGTGCACAGGCCTTTCGCTTTCGACCAACGATCAGCTTTGATCCCACCGGATTGTACCGGCGTGTTTTTTTAGTAGCTGTGCAATGCACCTGGTGCTGCTCCGGTGCAAGCTCCAGTATAGCTGAAGACCGATGCACTGGAGAGCTCCAGCTCCGGTGCTGCACCATACAGCTTCGGTGCAGCTCCAAAAGCTCTGGTTCATCGCACAGAGGTGCGGATTCCGGTGAATAAAAAACGCACCTGCACGAAGTAGAGTGGCTTTCTAATGGTTAACCTGCATAAGTGCGTAACAGGCAACAAGCATTTTTACATTGCACTGATGAAAATTTCCGATTGTTTCAATGAACGTTCTGATAGTATATCGTATATATCCGCACTTTATTTCCCATGAAGACAATAGAAATTCGTATCGAAGCGTTCTAACTATTGCAACGACAGGTCTTATGATTGAAATAAGGGGAAAAACAACTATGAGTTTTTTCTTATAGTTTTAGCAGCCACTTTTTTCTCAGGTTAAGATATAAATTTTTCCTTTCTATTTTCCTCGGCGGTGACCAAGGTATATGGAAGAACAGGTATGGACAGGAGGCGGAGCCTATCTCAGTAGGTGACGGCTACGTCACAGATGTTCTAGACGGTCGCGCTAAAACTCGCCTACCGTTTCAAACTATCTCACTCACTCTCCCGTGATCCCCATCTCTCGCTACTGCAGTAGGTGACGGCTACGTCATCGCCAAATCAAGCGTGTCGTCATCATTTGGCGGGAAAACTCGAAAGCCCCTTAAACCCCGCCTCCTGTCTATACCTGTTCTTCCATATACCTTGGGCGGTGACAGTCGAATCGTGCACTTTTGTAGTACATTGCATTGAAAATACAGAGGACAATTTTGGCAACGCCAAAGACTTAAATGAATTTTGCTGAAACCACTAGGAGCAGAAGAACACATAATGCCTCGTTGCAGTGTCACCACTGTCACCAAATGAAATACTTTTTCGGGGTGCATACAGTGTTGCCAGATCGAGGGTAAAAAGCCGTATCGTCCCCATTTAAATCAATGTAAAACGAACGGATTTTTCAGTTTCACCCCAATCTGGCAACACTGGGTGCATAGAAGAGTATCGGATTGACTACACGTGTATGACTATCCACGTGATGGCCGGAAGCTCGCGATGGTTGCAACAATAATTATTATAAACATGGATCTATGGACCAATTGAATAATCCTGCTTAATCCGCTTCAGATGAAAAGGCATGAGTCAGATCCTCTGGTGCTGTCATAAATAACACATACATACAGCATCATTTGAGGCGAGTAGAATTGAAACACATCAAGTACAATTTGGAGGATATTTTCTGGTCGAGCCTCCCATGAGGATGGGAACACCGAACACATATGTTACTACCCCCATGCTGTCAAATGTAACACTTCTTCGGGATGCTTGAAAGCATTACACAATGGATATAAATGTGAAATTTTGTGAACATTATTCCACGAACAAAATTTAAGACCATGGACAAGGAACATCGGGATAAATTGAAAAAAAAAAATTGAATAAATGATTAATTTTACCATTAAAATAAGTTAGATGATAGGTACGGTTTTTTTTTCTTCCCCCCCCCCCCAAGTAAGTGTCAACATCAAAACTTTTTTGGGGCATTCTACAAAAACTATTCGTATGTCCGGAAGAAATCACGGTTCGAACCAGCGTGAATTGGATCGGCTTTGAGGTTAGAGTGATGGTTTAAAGTACGTACGGAAGGATTGGATAGAAGAAAGTATATTCAGCGATAAATTTTGAAAAGAAAAATGTATGTAATGAAAATATTTAGGGCTTAGTCAAGTACAAATTATCTATTGAAAGCAGTATGCAATCGTTAAATTATCTTTAGGGAAAGAATGTAAGATAGTGCGTAAGCATTAGTTTTAATAAGTAGTCATGTGAACATGGGCAAATAATAATAATAATGATGATAAAAAAAGAAACGATTTTGCATGAGCATCTTACTGAGACAAAAATAGAAATGTTACAGCAAACTTCATGAGACTTGTTGATGAGAACTTATGGACAGTAAATCATGGAATAACAGTGACTTCTTACGTTCATCTCTCGCGCAGTTTCGACACTTTTAACTACTTATACTGGGTTGCGACTTAAAAAAAAAAAAAAAAAAAAAAAAAAAAAAAATCAACACGAGCCGTTGACCTTTTATATGTCAAACAGACGCATTTATTAGCGCTGAGGACAAACTCTTGAAACACACAATTCGTCTGATTAAAAATTGAAAGTACATGGAAAGTTTTGAGTTTTTTAAAAGTCGTAAAATTTATATATATATATATATATATATATATATATATATATATATATATATATATATATATATATATATATATATATATATATATATATATATATATATATATATATATATATATATATATACAGGGTGTTGAAAAACTGTTCCCGAATATTTCAGGGGCGGATTCTACAGGTCAAAATAATACCTTTTTTTCCTATAAACATGTGTCCTAAAATGCCCCCCTTTTGAGCTACAGCCCCTCAAAGTTTTAAAAAATTTACGGTTTTTTTGGAATAGCGACCACTATTATGAACCAAATGTCTTGAAACTTGGTGTCCTGAGGTAATTTTACGTGTAGAATCCATTACTGACCTCGAAAAATTCAGAAATTGATTCTAATTGTACTTTTCACGCAATATTGTACCTTTAACGGCACGAATTTTATGTTACGGATTAAAATTTTGAAGAATAATTACCGACATCAGATGCGAAAAACCCTTAGAAAGATTTTTGGTACTCCTTGTTTCTTTCGATACGACGCGTTTTAAGCGAGATAATCGCTGCACAGTGTGGAAAAGTCAGCGTTTTTACCATAGCGGCCGGCCCGTAGAAGCAGCGGAGAGTCGGGTTGCATACTCACTGCCGTTTTTCATGGTAAAAGCGCTGACTTTTCCACACTGTGCAGCGATTATCTCGCTTAAAACGCGTCGTATCGAAAGAAACAAGGAGTACCAAAAATCTTTCTAAGGGTTTTTCGCATCTGATTTCGGTAATTATTCTTCAAAATTTTAATCCGTAATATAAAATTCGTGCCGTTAAAGGTACAATATTGCGTGAAAAGTACAATTAGAATCAATTTCTGAATTTTTCGAGGTCAGTAATGGATTCTACACGTAAAATTACTTCAGGACACCAAGTTTTAAGACATTTGGTTCATAATAGTGGTCGCTATTCCAAAAAAACCGTAAATTTTTTAAAACTTTGAGGGGCTGTAGCTCAAAAGGGGGGCATTTTCGGACACATGTTTATATTTAAAAAAGGTCTTATTTTGACCTGTAGAATCCGCCCCTGAAATACTCGGGAACAGTTTTTCAACACCCTGTATAATATATATATATATATATATATATATATATATATATATATATATATATATATATATATATATATATATATATATATATATATATATATATATATATATATATATATATATATATATATATATATATATATATATATATATATATATATATATATATATATATATATATATATATATATATATATATATATATATATATATATATAAAAATAAAACACAAAAAAATGGCCAAAAATAAATGATGAATACCTTTAGAGTTGGTCAGACTCTAAAGTTTGGAGAAACAACAAAGCCAAAAAAGAAAAAAATAACATTAAAAAATAATGTAAGTACGTGTAAAAAACACAGGGGGGAGAGAGTTCAGCTCAGGCAGGTGCAACAGAAATGCATGAGCGAGGACAGCGTTTCGAGAGCGCCACGACCGGTTTCGTCGTTGTTACGACTCATCAGGTGGGCTTACTCGAAGCTGCCTCTACTCAATGCTTTTCGCACACAGCAAGTCGTCGAAACGACACTGCTGACATGACGCGAGAAGCAAATGCTCCCGCGCCATCTACCATAGAAGCTGAACAACTCTCAGATGAAAAAAGCAAGACCAGAGAAAAAGATAAAACCGGACGGCTAGAGAAGCGAACGCGTTCTACAAACAGCCGCCGGCTCCCGAACGGGAAAAAAGCACCATCTCCGCAGTGACTATACGTAATAAAACACAAAAAAATGGCCAAAAAATAAATGATGAATACCTTTAGAGTTGGTCAGACTCTAAAGTTTGGAGAAACAACAAAGCCAAAAAAGAAAAAAATAACATTAAAAAATAATGTAAGTACGTGTAAAAAACACAGGGGGGAGAGAGTTCAGCTCAGGCAGGTGCAACAGAAATGCATGAGCGAGGACAGCGTTTCGAGAGCGCCACGACCGGTTTCGTCGTTGTTACGACTCATCAGGTGGGCTTACTCGAAGCTGCCTCTACTCAATGCTTTTCGCACACAGCAAGTCGTCGAAACGACACTGCTGACATGACGCGAGAAGCAAATGCTCCCGCGCCATCTACCATAGAAGCTGAACAACTCTCAGATGAAAAAAGCAAGACCAGAGAAAAAGATAAAACCGGACGGCTAGAGAAGCGAACGCGTTCTACAAACAGCCGCCGGCTCCCGAACGGGAAAAAAGCACCATCTCCGCAGTGACTATACGTAATAAAACACAAAAAAATGGCCAAAAAATAAATGATGAATACCTTTAGAGTTGGTCAGACTCTAAAGTTTGGAGAAACAACAAAGCCAAAAAAGAAAAAAATAACATTAAAAAATAATGTAAGTACGTGTAAAAAACACAGGGGGGAGAGAGTTCAGCTCAGGCAGGTGCAACAGAAATGCATGAGCGAGGACAGCGTTTCGAGAGCGCCACGACCGGTTTCGTCGTTGTTACGACTCATCAGGTGGGCTTACTCGAAGCTGCCTCTACTCAATGCTTTTCGCACACAGCAAGTCGTCGAAACGACACTGCTGACATGACGCGAGAAGCAAATGCTCCCGCGCCATCTACCATACAAGCTGAACAACTCTCAGATGAAAAAAGCAAGACCAGAGAAAAAGATAAAACCAGAGAGGCAGCTTCGAGTAAGCCCACCTGATGAGTCGTAACAACGACGAAACCGGTCGTGGCGCTCTCGAAACGCTGTCCTCGCTCATGCATTTCTGTTGCACCTGCCTGAGCTGAACTCTCTCCTCCCTGTGTTTTTTACACGTACTTACATTATTTTTTAATGTTATTTTTTTCTTTTTTGGCTTTGTTGTTTCTCCAAACTTTAGAGTCTGACCAACTCTAAAGGTATTCATCATATATATATATATATTTTATATATATATATATATATATATATATATATTATATATATATATATATATATATATATATATAAACCTAACCTAACCTAACCTTAAATTTTTAAGTTTTCGTAGCCTTGTGTCCCATTTTTCTTCTCGTTTATATATTATATATATATATATATATATATATATATATATATATTTTTTAATTTTATTTCCCTTTTTTTAATATTATTTACACTTGATTGGTACTTATGACTCAATATAAACCAACAGACCATTTCTCAACTTGTTGAATGGGGTTTTGTCAATGAGCTCCCTTTCTTTGTTCAAAATTCAGTATTGAAGTCGTACTATCCAAAAACCGGCAACATTTGTAAATTGATATACCTATGCCGATTTTTGCTGTTTTAGATACGTCGCCGTCAATTTTGTATTCAATGCCGAAACTAGGCTCCATGAATTGACGAGACCTTTTTTATTACGTGAATTTAGATATGGAATGAGTTTTGATTAAAAAAATTGCCATTGTCTAGGAATTTGTGTTGTGGCACGCGAGCACACGTCAAAATACCTACTCGCAAAGGATTCACCTTAATGACTCTTCGCAGTCTGGAAAGATTAACGCTCGCGCAAGTCATCTTTAATATCCTTCGTTTTCTACCCCCTCCGTCACTATATTCCTTCCTTCCAAAATAAATCCCTTATTGTGCTTGGATCACTATACTCTGTACTCACCGCATGATTGCCAGTTTACGCGGGAAAATTCACCCTCTTCTTATTAACCCTCTAAGGGCCAAGTTTAGTTCAAAAGAAAGTCACTCTTCCGTTTATGTACGGAAGGTAGTTAACAGTTCGTACTCGGGGGAGTTGGAATTGCCTATATGGTGAATTGAAGGCGCCCGAAAAAAAACAAGTGTTTCACAAGTGTTCCCTTTCAAGTGTTTTCATCGATAGTCGCGTTTATCCGAAATGAAGACTGAAGCAATGTGAAAGTGCCCCAGAGGAGAAAAACGAGTATACTCGGGCTTGGCCCATAAAGGGTTGATTTTTATTTAACCCTTGTGAGCCTACGGTATTTCGGTAACACAAAGGACTAAGGGGGGTGTTTTTGTACCCCAAGGATATTTTCATGCAGCACAGTCAGTATCAATAATTTTGAAACTTTAATGGATGGATTATGTACTTAGTACCCTAAGAGAGTAATTTATGTGAAATTTGAGTAAATTTTTGCTATGTTGCCAAATTTACACCTACTTTTAAAAAAAATATCAAAATAAAAAAAATGGAAAAAATGATATGAGGTACCATCTTATTTTTCCATTTTTGATAAATTTCCCATTTTTTTTCAATGATCTGACTTAATATTCTTAATCTACATAAAATTTCCGTACAATTTACTGTAATAGATGGTTCCAAACTTAAAACTGGCAGGACAAAGGGGGGGTATATTTGTACCCCAACACTTTAAATTTCTATAATATCGACAAAAATTCATAAAAATTAATGAAATTTGGTGGACGTGTTCTAAGTATCCTAACTTAAAATGTCATGAATTCCCAAAAAATTTTGAGCAGTTTTGACAAAATGGCGTCAAAAAAACTGGCCTGGGGTACAAATCTACCCCCCCCCCTTAGGCTCACAAGGGTTAAAATATTTGATATTCATTTAATAAAATATTTTTATTTATTTTTTAAATCCATAATTACCAGTGGCGTAGTGTGTAGTTTTGCAACGATGTATTTTGTCCATTTAAACCAATGTAAAAGGTCGAATACGAAGGTGTTCACCGAGCACCCAATACTTCGATATTTTTCATGGATTTAAATGGACGAACTGCAACGTTACTCAAGTGCACGCCACGCCACTGATAATAATTACTCTATTCCTTTTAAGTGAGCCTTTGCAATAGTATCGGTTGTTTGAAGGTTCAATTGCCCTTTATTTACGGATCGCTTTTTTAATTTTTACTACAATAGGCTTACACGAATGAGGCAGGCGAGAAAGGGCACCTTTCAGAGACTATTTTTCATTATTTTTTCCTGAAGCCTTAGAACAAGATTTATGAAGAGAAAAAGAAAATTGCAGCTCCTAGATCCTCTGACCCTGGAGAGTGGGTAAAAAGCTGTACGTACGTGGACAAAATATTTATATTAAAATAGTCAAAAAGCCATTCATTAAATATTAAATATCTCCGAAGTGTCCCAACCCCTCGTCATCAAGCCCAGAAATCGTTGTGGGACAGCAGACAGGTAGACGCATTGGAAACAGGATAGAAATATCAAAAGATCACAACTTATGATTTTCAATCAAATAGGGTGAAAGTATAAAAGTTGAAAGATAGATCTATTTGCAATTGGGGGGGGGGGGTATGTAAACGGAAGTGAAGGAAGCATAAACAGTTGATTTTAATTTGGCATGGGCCAGAAAGTTTTCATACTCAAGGAAATTTGCATTTAATGTAAAAACCACGCGTTATTTGAGTTTATAAATCCTCCAGGTCAGAAAAACGCAGCAAACTGAAAGTTTCATAATCCAACCTTTCAAAATGCTCCAGGAATTCATTTTATGTTTCCTGAGTGGAAATCCGTCTCAATGAAAATTATTTCCGCGAAGGCGAGGAGTCCGTTTTCGCGGAAAGGTCGTGCGCAAGCCACGGTATGCTTTCAACGCGTAGTTTTCATTTGAAAATTCTACAATGGAAAACAAAATTACATTTAATTATATTTAGTTGGAAACTAGTGCTTTAATAATATGTCGGCTTATCGATTTTTTCAACTGCGAATCGTTTCTGAGCAACGATATAACATTTAAAGTTATTTCAAAAGAGTTTGTAACTGTACGTACATCTACAGTAATATACAGGGCTGCCGTTTTGCGTATAATCAATGCTATTTTTCTATTCACCGATGATTTCACCGGTTGAGAAAAGATTACACAGTTCAGTTCAGTGTATGACTGTAATTCACGAAAATACTTGTATCTGTAATCTTTCCTTAATCGGTGGAAAACTCCCCTTGATTAATTAAAATATCCGCAAGTTTTTTAAAGTCATCGACGACTCCACCGGTTGAGAAAAGATTACAGATGCGACTTTTTTAGTTTATTACAGTCATGCTCTGAACTGAACTGTGTAATCGTTTCTCAACCGGTGGAATCATCGGTGAATTGAAAAATAGCATTGATTATACGCAAAACGGCAGCCCTGGTAATATAATAGTATTTCATTTTAATGAATAAAGCAGCTGCATTTGACAACAGTGACGCTCAGCTGTCAGTACTGACCACATGGGCGCCCGCAGCGGGGGGCAAGGGGGGGGGGGGGTCAAAATTTCACAGTAAAAAATGAAAGGAAAAAATGAAATGCAATGTTAATCAAAGGAGTAATAGTTAACGAACTTCATTATTTGTTCATTTTGTAATTTTCACTCATTTTCGAAAGGAATAGTAGAATTAAACATTTTCCTTGATATCATATTCGTCTGATGTCCCTTTATCCATTATATCAAACACGCGTCAAACTTATTACTATTATTTGATACACCTACCATGGCTTAATAATTGTACACCATTTGGATGACAAAAACAACAGGGTCTCCTAGACCTTCCATTGAGGTTCAACAATGGGTCTGTTGCACACTTCGGCTAGAGCGTTTTAAAGTATCAATTCTTATGTAAAAAGCTGTAAAAATGACAATGGCAGCATCAGAAAACACTAAAATTCATTAATAAACTCACAAATTGCGAAAAATACTAGACACTATTCACTCCTGTATCTTTCCACCACGTGCACGATATTTCGCAAAATTAGCGCGGCACATTCAAATAAACACGGCCGTCTTTCATCACAGCTGACTTCATAAACAAATTCCAACTTCCAACTTCAATCATCATCTTTGGAAGTCCTGTGTGTTTATGTTTCATTTTGGTAAGTTATCGATACAAATGTCGGTGTCCGTACCTTCTTAACCTTTTGTGAGGAAGTGAGGATATTGAGACGTAAGAGTTCAAACAGACGCCCTTCGTATTTACTGTTTATTTGTTTATGAAGTCAGCTGTGATGAAAGACGGCCGTGTTTATTTGAATGTGCCGCGCTAATTTTGCGAAATATCGTGCACGTGGTGGAAAGATACAGGAGTGAATAGTGTCTAGTATTTTTCGCAATTTGTGAGTTTATTAATGAATTTTAGTGTTTTCTGATGCTGCCATTGTCATTTTTACAGCTTTTTACATAAGAATTGATACTTTAAAACGCTCTAGCCGAAGTGTGCAACAGACTCATCCCCCCCCCCCCTTGGAAATTTTTCTGCGGGCGCCCATGACTGACCATATTAATGAATTGATTTCTTCATCGGTGACAGCGCCAAACTGCAATCAAGCGCGCAATCTAGCAACGACGTAATAAGATAACGCGGCGTGCGCGTGTTCGGCACAGGCACACTCTCCCTTGTTTTCCGTCGTTCCTAAGATTTCCACTAATTAGTGACGGATTGTTCAGTAAACGGTACCGTTCTTAAGAACGATACCGCAAAACGAGCGATCGTTTAAACTGATTCTATTGATCGAATACCATATTTTTGGAGTTCATTGTTTGACACAAAATTGTTGCATCACTCGGAACAAAAATATAATAATAATAAGAAATCATCATAATAATTTAATTTTTTTTTTTTTTTTTTTTTTTTATTCAACAGTACTATTACATTACTTAGTACTAAACTTACACCTACTATACATTTGAGTATATCTATGTGCTATTTATAACTTACACTTAATTTTAATTTTTAACTTTTCCTGTTAGTCCAGCAACAGAATATCTTTGCTGGAATAGCAAGTAACACAAAATAAATATAGTTCTACTCCCGTTGGGCGTAGACTGTGTCTGATCCATTAAATGTAACAAACAAAAATAAAGAGAAATAAATAATAAAATAAAATAAAATACAATAATAAGTGGAAAAGGTAAGACAAATAAATGTATAAAGAAACATAAATAAATAAATAAATAAATTATAAATATTTAAATTTATTGAGTTATAAACTGGCTCTCAAGTCCTAGCTCTAGGGATCGATTTGGAGAGAGTTACAAATTAGATTTAACATACTATACGTATATTTATTACATAGGCCAGTATGATAAACAAAATGTAGGAATAAAAATAAGAGTTAAAAATAAAACTTGACAGTAAAATTGGATTTTTACGCTTTAACGACATAAGTGTCCGCCCCCAATGAATACAAAACAAGGGGCCATAGACACCTACATGGGCTTTTTTCTTTTAATTGGACCTGAAATCGCGCAAGCAGTGTCTTCAACGGTTTAAATTGACCTGCCGAGTTCGAATTTGGTCTTAGTTTTGATCGAAATATTCTAGATTTCCCACAATTTAAACTTTATCACGAACATTTTTTAATAGTAGAATATGCGTAAAGTCGGGACGAGTTGAGTAGAAAATGATGTCATTTTTGAAATCAGCGTCCCAAATACTATTGATTATCACACTATTAAAACTATATGTAACAAGAAAATTCATTGAAATACATTGAAATTTAGTTTAAAAAAACACTGATGTTTGATGCTTTCGCGGACAGTTACGTCGTTAAAGAGGCCTACTTGTAAAATTGTATTAATTTGGAAAAAATAAAAATAAATGAGGTTAAAAATTCGTTTACGGAAAAAACAAGTAAGTAAGATTAGTACGGGGGGGAGGAAGTTCACTTACTTTATCTAGATCTAGATTTCAGTTTTCGCTTAGCAATTGTATTGAGTTTACAATTGTAAATATGTAAGTTCAAATGTATGTTTCTCGTTGATGCATCTCTAACAGGGGAAATTTCGCTAATTAAAAACGTATTTTTTCCGTCATCCGATCCCGGATGGTGTCCGGTACCGACCCGTCCGGTTAACCAGTGGCGTAGCGTGTATGGGGCTTTAGGGGCTTAAGCCCCCCCCCCCACTTTTTTCCGAAGCCCCGGGCTCGCGGCTTCGGAGGCTAGAGTTTGGTCACTTGTAGTTTGGAAAAGCAAAAAAAAAAAAAAAAAAAAAAAAAAAAAAAAAAAAAGGTTATCACTTTTCAGCCCCCCCACTTTTTTGACCCACGCTACGCCACACTATGTGGTATTTGACCGAAATAGTTGGCATAAACTGTTTATACTGTCCAAATAACTTGAAATTTGGTATTCGGGGGTACTTTTTAACGCTGAATTCAAATTTCACATAAGTTTTTCAAAATTTGAAAATCCAA
Organism: Trialeurodes vaporariorum; assembly: GCA_011764245.1. NCBI lineage: Eukaryota > Metazoa > Arthropoda > Insecta > Hemiptera > Aleyrodidae > Trialeurodes > Trialeurodes vaporariorum. Next base: position 52,493,974 of record VMOF01000320.1, on the reverse strand, counting down.
GATGGCCGCCGACAAGTTTTTTGGCTAATCGGTCGGCAGCCATCTTGAATTTTCGAATTTTGAAAAACTGATGCAAAATATGAATTCAGCGTTAAAAAGTACCCTTGGATACTGAGTTTCAAGTCATTTGGACGGTGTTGCCAAATTTCACTCTTGTAGCGATGTAGCCTTTATAACACGTAAAAACGAGAATTTCGTGCAAAAACGCAAAATTCGAACTAATTTTCCCGGAAAAGCCGCATTTTTCCGCAACTTCTGACTTCAAGGCCTATTAGTATGCACTAAGGACTACCATTTATCATATATATATACCCGCGGGATGTGGCAGGATAATTGAACTTAAGTTCTCTTGAAAATCGGAAAATTTACGTTTTTAGCTAAAAACTTTGGAATAGCAAAAAAATATCAAATTCAAATTAAAATTGGATAAAATAGGCATAAACTGATTGTAAATACCTTCAGAAAGACGATCCATGTACAAAAATTTTGTTCTGACTTCATTTGAAACACTTTTTTTTTACTTTGATTATAGTCTCGTGCTGAGGCTAAATTTAATGGTGGTAAAACTGATTTTTCCCCTGGTGGATTCTAGTTAAATTAATCTAGTTTAGACCCGCTAAATACAAGTTTCTAATGCAAAAATCTATGTAGATTCCGAATATCACAACAGTTTTTCCCAATAGCGACTTTTTTTTTTTTAGTTTATGCCAGCTTTTTTGGTCAAATACCACATAGTGCGCCACTGCGGTTAACGAAGTTCCTCGTGTTCCACTGTAGCACTTTAAAGAATTGCGAGCTTTTTCTTCAAGTCCCTGAAAAGCCCAGTCGACAGGAATTTGGGGACAAATTATTTAAACGAGATTCGCGCAAAACCCATCCATAAGTTATCAAAACTTATGAAAAAATGTTGCTAAAATTTGGAAGCTTATACCATTCAGTTTATGAGATTCGGTTGAGTCTTTCGATTCATAAAAGAGCCATAAAAGAAGTAATTTGGATTGTCTTATTCATTTCATCCAACTTGTTTTATAATTCACAAAAATGCACTAAAAAATAAATTTTCTAAATTCTGATAATATTATCAAAAGCACAAAGATATGCCAACGGAAGAATTTCTAATTCTATCACCAGAAAATTCTGGTGGATCTAACAAAATCTGGTCACAAAACCAGAATTGTCTTCACAATTTGAAGAAATTTGGAATAAAGGTCTGAAATCTGGTAACAATTCCAGAAATGTCCTCTGTTGACATATCGCTGTGCTTCTGATAATTTTTTATTTTATTATTTTCAAGGTGAATATGAATGGGGCAGTTGCAAGGGTCTAAAATGTTGTGTTTTTATAAAGAAAATGAAAGTACTTAATGAGCTGAAAACGAAGATGCCTTTGATTTATAATTAAGTCCCTTTGTTCCGGAAATGAGATTTTGGCCCAAAATACATTGTTTCAAATGGCAATTCCGCGTAGTGACACCACTACACACACGAATTTTTGCATCTTTACACGCGTGTATCTCCAAAATCAAGACACTTAGGAAAAAACCAAAGGCACCATTGTTCTCAGCTTATCAAGTACTACCATTTTCTACATAAAAAAACACAACATTTTAGACTCTTGCAACTGCCCCATTGTTACATTTATTTCATTCTTTATGTATTTTTTTTTTCTTTTTTTTTTCTTCTTTAAATTATGAATGTAGTGAATTAAATGAACGCAATGTTTGAACGTTTGAACGAGTCTTTCAAGTGAGTTAAATCAAGTCAGCTGATTTTATTCAAAGAACGATTTTGCCCTGCTCTCTGTTTCGTACTTATTTATTCCCATGTCCCAACACTTTCAAACGTGCTTTGCTGCCCCCTTTTCCTATACCTTTGCCTCGACTAGATTAGCGAGGAATTAGTCGGTGTTGAAAAGCTAAAGCTACCTGCTCCCAGAACTGGGCTACGCTGCGCGGTCGGTATCACCAATCTCGCGGGGAAAGATCCTAAATAATTCCGCCTCAAAATTTGAGAGGAGCGGTGAAATGGGTCTGTTGCATACTTTTGCTACAACAATATAGAACCTTGATTCTTATGTAAAATTCGGCGAAAATAACGATGCGCACATTAAAAACGTTCAAAATCCACTCATTAACTCAGGAAATCACTTTCAATTTTAAACAGCCCGCGCTACACTAGGCACTAATTGTACCGGTATACTACTACACTACATAGACAGAACCACCGAGCATAAGTAAACAACATCGTAACTACAAAATGATGGACTTTCTTTTTTAATACGTGAAATATAAGCTGCATTTGCTGTCTGGTCTTTTCCGTTTATCAAAGACTACAAAATAATATAAGAAATGCACGCATCTAAACGAAACATGCCAATGTTTGTAAGTTCTGTTGATGTTTACGTAAACGAGATGGTTCCATCTATGTAGTTATAAGTCGGTGATATAGTGTCTAGTAAAGCGCGGGTTGTTTGAAATGGAAGGTATTTTCTGAGTTAATGAGTGGGTTTTGAAAGTTTTTAATGTGCGCATCGTTCTTTTCGCCGAATTTTACGTTAGAAGCAATGAGTTATATTGATGTAGCAAAAGTACGCAACAACGGAAACACAGATATATGTCTCAATTCAGATAGGAATCTCCCATGATACCTGCGTCCTGCATCTCTGCCATTAAGCCCGATTCTGAGAGTTAATTATGTGATTTTTTGGTGTACTCATCGTCTTTTTTACAGGTTTTTATGCAAGAATCAACTCTTCAATTCCCTATAGCAAAAGTTTGCGAGAGCCCCATTTTACTGCAAACGATAGAACATGATGTAAAAAGCAATAATAAAATTACAAATGATGGAGCATAAATATATAGAAAAATAACATAAATGCATAATAATATTTAATGAAAATAATAAAAATATAAGTCTGAAAAAAGGTGCGAGGCGTTTTGCATTTGCTCTTTAAAAAGCGGGGGGGGGGGGGAAACTCCAACTTTAGGCTTAGCCTCTTTTTTTTTCTTTTTTTTTGTACGGCATAAAACATTTTTAAAGTGCCGTAGGAAGGACTGGATGCAAAGCTGGTTTTAAATAATAAATCTACTAAATCAATTTTCCTTCAAAAAAAAAAAAAAAAAAAAAAAAAGAGGAACTCTGTAAATATTTGTGTTTAACGCACTCCTTCCCTATTCACCATCCGGCCACCCTTGTCCATCGTATTTCATATCCGTTGCGAAAGTCAATAAGGAAGTAAATCCTTCTCTATGATAGGATTAAAAAAACGAATATTAGGTCACAAGCGGAGCTTTTACATGGGAGGACGCGAGTGCGGGATAAGGAATGGGACAAAAAGCCCCCTCCACCTGGGGAGGAGTTAGATATTTATTTATTCTCATTCTTAGTTTATGGCTTAGGGCTCGTGTACTATTGAGTGAACGTTCCAGGGCTGCCGTTTTGCGTATAATCAATGCTATTTCTCAATTCACCGATGATTCCACCGGTTGAGAAAAGATTACACAGCTCAGTTTAGTGCATGACATGTAATAAACTAAAATACTAGCATCCGTAATCTTCTCTCAACCGGTGGAGTCGTCGATGACATTAAAAAAACTTGCGGATATTTTAATTAATCAGCGGAGTTTCCACCGATTAAGGAAATATATATTACAGATCATAGTATTTTCGTGCATTACAGTCATACACTGAACTGAACTGTGTAATCTTTTCTCAACCGGTGGAATCATCGGTGAATAGAAAAATAGCATTGATTATACGCAAAACGGCAGCCCTGGAACGTTCAACATCTATTGCCACCTGTTGCTCTCTTCACTTCCGCAGTTTCACTCGCTGCGGTCTTGTTGAATTTCAAAACAGTCTTTTTTACTTGAATACTCCCGTGTTTGCATAATGTTCCGCACTCTTACCGGCAGCTCACTCACGAGCAATCAATTATATATTATTTCGTCTCTTTTTTAACAATTGCAAGAGTATTGGTTTTTTGGAGGTTTACTTAATTGATTTTTTAAGGGGTCTAGGAAAAGCCTGTTTCCGCAATGGTTTTTTTTTTTCTTCAATATTTAGGAAATTTTTTCGGTTTAAGATATTTGAAGGGAGAAGTTTTGTTATTTGTTCCAAAAGCTTGCCCTTGCCTGAATTGCACGCTGCAGGGCTGAACTCTTCAACTCGGCCGTTTTTGACAATTTGGAAATATTACTAAACATTGAACATTAATGACATCACAAGTCACGTTAAAATCAAAATTTTAGAAAATCCTGGCGTTAAAAAATATGCTGGAGAGTGTCAGTCAAACCAACTAATCACATTCAAATATCTTTGAACGTTCCTGAAAAAAATGTACCTGAAGGAAGAAAACATTTCGAAATCCTAAGTCTTGGTCTTGGTCTTTAATAAAAAAGGCATAGTAAATCTTAAATAAAAATTACGAACAACATTTAAGAATTTACTTAAAGATTTCAATAGCGAAAGTTCTATTTAAAAAAAAAGTACGAAGTTTCCGTGCCGGTCTGATCGGATGGAGTTTTTAAGCCTGGCGATCGGATTTTATATGTTTTGCTGAGAGTTTGCCATGAGAGATTGAGAGAGGCTTTATTCAGCTGCGAGGATTGACAAAAAAAAAAAAAAAAAAAAAAAAAAAAAAAAAAAAAAAAAAAAAAAAAAAAAATGGAAGACAAGGGAAAGAAGAAGTGGCCTTGCTCACATGTTCCCTTTCCCAATATAAGTTATGAGATAAAAATATTGACACGCGGGAAACATGAAGAGCCACCGCTCAAGCCGCGCTCCTGTCAAGTGACGAACAACACGTTTAAGTATGTTTGTCGAAGCTTTCGAGGCTCCGCCAAATGCTCTCTCACTTCACTTCTGTCGCATGTGAATATGATCCATGCACGGGCTTTCTCTTTCTCTTCTCTTCGAGTATCCGGATATGTTGATGCACTGTAGAATGTAGGTACTTACTTCCGTAAGCTAAAGTCTGCCACTTTTGAATGAAAGGAGACTCTGAAGAAAACAGTTATGAGGATATGGAACAAGATATTTGAAAAACGTATGGTTCAAAAGAAGAAACTATCCAATCCAACAAGTTTGCAGAAATTGGATCTTGGGCTCACACGGAAAAAAGAGACCGGTAAAATCTACCATCTTGGAGTCAGCTGTCAAGCAGATGATAAATGCAACGTACATTATGGTAAATTAAGTTAGTTTGTTGGTATATTTTACCATAATTTAGTCAAATTTACCATACTTGATAGCTGATTCCAATATCAACTATACAGATGATAAATTCTACCAGTTATTTTTTTCCGTGCACCACAATTAACAATAGCAGTTGCTAAGATGAGGGTCTAAAATTGTGTGTTTCGTATGAAGGAAATGAAAGTACTTTTAATGAGCTGAGAACTCAGGTACCTTCGGTTTTTTCCAAAGTGTGCCGGTTTCGGAAATACACTCGCGTTAAAGTGCAAAAATCATGTGTGTTGTGACGTTACAACGAGAAATTCCCATTTAAAACAAATTATTTTGGGCCAAAATTGTATCTTTGAAGCTATGAGACCTAATAAGAATACCAAAGCTCACATAGTCATTTCATGTACTTACTTAAAAAAACTCGATAATGTACACACCAATGTAATACACCAGACGTTTATGTAAACATCAACAGAACTTACAAACATTGGAATGTTTCGTTTAGATGCGTACATTTATTATACATCTTTTAAACCGAACGGTGGTTCAGTCTATGTAGACGTATACCGGTGCAAATAGTGTCTAGTGTAGCGCGGGCCGTTTGAAATTGAAGTGATTTCCTGAGTTAATGAGTGGATTTTGAACGCGTTTTTAATTTACGCATCATTATTTTCGCCGAATTTTACATAAGAATGAAGGCTCTATATTGTTGCATCAAAAGTATGCAACAGACCCATTTAGACCCTTGGAAATTCCCTATTATCTATGGCAAATCTCGGTTGCTTGACTACCGGCCAACTTAGCTTGTCGAAGCTCTACAAATCTATACCGGCATTAGAGGTGGACCCAGAATATTTTTAAGGGGAGAGGGGGTGCTGATTTTTAAATCTGAAATCTTATACATGGGAGTTTCTTGAATTTGAAATTTGAAGCGGCGCGCGGCGCGGCACAGGAAGCATTTTAAAACTACGACTATTTACTATTGCAATAGTTTGATTTAAAATATGAATAATGTCCTCCCCCCCCGTATTCCCCCCGAAATCACCACTGAATGATAACAGCAATTTATTATGGATAATGTTAGCCCTTCCAATTTTATAGGACTGCGGTACGACAGTCACATCTAATGAATTCTAAATTTCTGTCGCCCTAAAAATGTTTAACTCAATCTCTAGCAGTTGAAGAGAAATTTCGAAGGTGAAAATTGAAAAAAATATACCTTTATATTTGCTTTAAAAAAATTGAAGGTGGGCGAAACCTTACCCCTATACCTCTTATGGTAATACTTCTATTTATTTTGTTATTGATTTTATACGTTTTTAATAAATAAGAAAAGACAACGGAATATTGTGAACGAGAGACCGGACCGTAGAAACATTTATGCTTCAGACACCCTATCTTCCTAACAATAAGTGACCTTCACAATGAAATTATTTTACTATCGATTTATAGTTCGACATTTCAAACGCTGTTGATGAGTTTCAAACAATCACAAATCTCCCCCCCCCCCCCACACACACGGAATATCCTCCGCAAACTCCATCAGATTTTGCACTCACTAATTAACCAAGGTGACTCGATTATTGCAAACCTGTTTATACTGTATGGACTTTATTCTCTTGAAATTATTCTTTTTTTATCGAGTCTGATTGAGCTGTTGCAACATTTTCATTTCAATCGGCGATTGATTCCAGTTTACAAAACGATATGATCAATGATGTAATATAAAAGGGAGATGGCAGCGGAGGATTTCAAATCGGAAGGGGAGGGGGGGGGTAGGAGACAGGCTCAAAAGTTGATTTCCGGCGCACTGCGTTTTAGTTGCCAGGGCCCTTTTGAGACCGCAATAGCCTTTCTCGTTTACAATTCTAAAGCCCCCTCCTTGCTTCCTCTGCCTGTCTACTCTCCCTTCCCCCTTTTGTCTCGAGTCAATATTTAATAGCAGCCCCCCCGCCCCCCCCCCCCAGGTTGATTGCGATTCTGAGCCGAATCCTCTTGGCGTTGGATATCGGATATTGCTTCAATTGAAAAAATATCATAGTCAATCAACGGCATCTTGTTAATTTTCAATTATTCGTCCCGATGAGCAGCTATCTTTCATTCTGTCTAATCCGCTGGAGTTGCCAAGTGGGTATTTTGCAATCTTTTGCGCAGCGAACTTCAGAATTGACTCGAATGTAAAATTATGCAGCGATTATCAGCGATTGCTGATCTTTTTGGTTTCTTTTTCATTTTTTCACTGTAACGAAGTTAGAAATTGAGAAAATATTGCGCTGGCGCAGATATCTGTCTGTCTGTATCCCGGCATAACTTTTAAACCAATGGTCGATACACATCCAAATTTTGCAGAGAAGTTTGCTTTTAACATTCCTCAGAGGCATGGGAGCAACTAGGATTTCTGTATGGGGGGGGCCAAGTTGCCATTTCATATGGGGGGGTCTGAGGGTCCTCCCCCGGAAAATTTTGAAAATTTAGCTCTTCTGAGACGCAAAATTAGGTTACTTCAGAAACTATATTGAATTAACTCTCGAGAAAAATGAGATTTTCCGAGACTATGCTGAAATATCTTAACCCTTTACTGCATGATTTTTTTTTTCAATAAAATAATTTTTTTTCAGTACAATTTTGATCCTTGAGACAGGGAAAAATAGTGAAATAATTCTTTCCATTATATTTCAATGGTAAAGAGCCTGAATATTAATTGTTCCAAATATGGCCTTACCCGCATTTAGATATTCATGCAACTGAAAATAAAGTTTTCAGGCTAAAAAAAAAATTAAATTAAAGTAGTAAAAAATAAGTTAGTAAGTTTTAATAGTTTTTTTTTTTTGTATATATGGTACCCCTGCGTTACTCCCAAACATAACAATGAAAATCGGAAAATCTCTATCAGATTTTCAGTAAGCTATTTTCAACCACTCTGCTCGTTCTCTATCCTGTGCTGCGCGCTCTAGGACAAAATCGACAATTCTTACTCTTTTAGTATCTGTTCCACGTGTGACCCACCATGCAGCGACAGTACAACTCAAGTCCCCTACTTTTAGATAAGGCTTCAAAGTAATTGTTCCAGATCTGGGCTCATCTGCAGTTAAGGGTTAAAAATAGGAATTATCGGAAATATCTTCATCATGCTGATAGAAAGACGGAGTCTTCAGGAAATCTAGATTTCAGAAGAAGATCAAGCGAAATTAACAATTAAGGACATTGCTGTCGGGAAGGACAGCAGGTCCTTCCTTGGAGGTTTTTTGTGCATTTCAGTCGTGAACGAGAACTGAACAGTGTAATTTTTTGATCAACCGGTGGAATCATCGGTGAAAAAATTACATTAATTTAAATTTTTATACACAAAGCAGCGCGGCGCAGCAGCTCTGTCACTATCTGCAGTTAGCTAACTATTCGTGCATTACTGCACTTGTTTTGCATACCTTGTAAATTGAAGGCGATTTAATCAGTAAGCAATCCAGTCGTATGTTCATTCCTGACTTTAACGACGTTTTAAGATGAGTGGAAAGCTTGATAATCTATAGTGAAGGAAGAACTGTGATCAGAGATTCAATTTTTCATATTCTTGAACAATTTATCAAAATTTATCGAGGTCTAGTCCATGAAACTACGGGTGAATTCAAGGATATCGAAAGATTTTGCAGTTCTTTCCTCGTCAGATGTTTGATCTTTGCACTCATCGTATATTCAACGTACAATTCAATTTTCGGAGGCAAACTATAAATATGAACACTGAAAAAACGAAGTTTAGGTACAACCGAAGCAGCTTTTTAAAATTGCTTCGCGAAGCAAAATTTCTAGCTCAACCGGAGGGAGGTGTGGCTGTACCGAAGAACTACTTCGGTAAAGTATAAGCAAGAAGAAATGATGGAACTCTACCTGAGTGAGTAGTGCTTCATTACAACTGCAACTTTATCCGGTAGAGCTAGACATTTTGCTCTGCGAAACTAAGTATTTTGAAAAGGCTACTTTGGCTGAACCTAAACTTTGTTTTTTCAGTGTTTGATTTCGTTTAAACTTTAAAAGTTCCACCGAATGGAGGAAAATCATCCGACCTGTTTGAAAATTGGTATGATGCAACCCGAGAATTACCTGAAATCGGCTAGAACTTGATTAACTTTATCAGGTTAGAGCTTATCACTAAGCGAACAGGACTTTTTGAATGACCTACGCACGCATATACAAGTACGACAAAATTATCTCATCAGCTCCGCAGTTGCTTTCGGTTTGAGCTTTTCGACTCCAAGTCAACTCCATTTTTTTATGCCTGAATGTTGAGGCTTGATCAGTAAAACTATTATGAAGCCTCCTCTAAACTATCAATGGGATTTACTCTGACGGCATTTTTCCTGTTACGTGATTTATATGACTAGCAAAGGATCAATATTTAATAGTGTGACCCATTTTTTAATTTTTCTTATTTTATCTACTTTTTTTTCTCTCTCTCTATTTTTTCTAAGCAACCGCTCTGATTTTACAACGACGAAACTTCCGACGACGCCGAAAAACAAATCAAACGTTTTACTCGCTAAAATTGGATACATTCATTTTCGGCTCATACAATCCATTCCATTCTTGTCAAACTGCATGATTCCGTCATGGTTAGAACTTATAATAATGGAATAATGAAAATGTGTCCATCATATCAAACAATATTCAAAACAATTCAATAGATTTATTTCTTTTTGCTTTCTGCTGATCGAAAAATTCTTAGCCCTTCATTGCATGGGATTTTTTTTTTTCAACAAAAACTGGATTTTTCGATTCACTAGGTGGTCACATATACGGGAAAAATAGGAAAAAAAATAATTAGACATTTTTCGGTGGAAATTCTCATTTTTCCATGTTTGTCTCGTTTTTTACATGTGCTATAACACCGTAAGAAATGGTGGGAAAAGAAAACAACTTTTATTTTTTAAAAGGTTCAAAAAAAAAAATAAGAACTTTTTACTTTCATTGGATTTTTCAAAGAGCAAATGTCAGAAGCTTAGTAAAAATAATGAAATTGGGGTTGAATTGGATACGGGGGCAAATTTTTCCCCAACCATGATTGCTTTTTTTTAATGCATTATATTGAGTGCTGGTGGTCTTTTGAAAAATGTTCGAGCCCCTTTTTATGTTTTCTTATAATGTGACACTGGTGATACAATTTGAAATAAGTCAGAATATACATTACAATGTCTGATATAGGGCTTTTTACATCATGTGACACCGGTGTCACACTATGCAGTGAAGGGTTAAATAAAATGAAAACAAGCCGTGAGTGGCTCATGAAAAAAAATATTGTATAGAGCTCACTAAATTAAATCGCAGCGTTCAACAATGGGTCTGTTCTGAATATTTAATTGCCACAGGGTTATTCTACGTGGGATCATTTATGTTGTTGCTCGAACCTCTTAGAAAAACTCCAAACTTGATGAGAGCCTCAACGGTGAAAACCCGTTTGAGGTTTCTGCACCCCCCCCATTAAGTTGGATGGCCCAGACCTTGTGCTCGCTTGGGTTAAAATTCAAATCAATGCTAAAAACTGTTTGCATCAAACCATTGGTTTTTAAATTTGTCAATCTATCGTGTGTAGTCTGCCTGTGACAAATCATACAAATAAGATGGAACGGGTTCTTTCTAATTCATACATAGAAAAAAAAGAAGAAACACTTTGGTAACACTGACAAAACCTTTGGTAAAAAAAAAATGACCCTGCAAAAGACTTTAAAATGAGCTGACCAAATCTTTGATTCACCCAGCAAAATTCCTTCACTTAGGGGTACAAAACCTTTAGTTAGCTTAATATAGATCTACACGGAGAAAAAAACTTCGGTTCATATGGAACACCGAGAGTGTTCGGTTCCAATAACCGAAGTTTTCTGTTGTGGGCACCGAACTTCAGTTAGGAGTACTGAAGTGGTTCAGCAGGACTGAAATGCGAGTCATACTATTAGTCACACTTACTGAAATCTTCGGTATTCCTAACTGAAGTTCCACGGAAAAAAAAGATTAGTGAATATAACCATATGGATACCTGATTTTGGTACCTGCTAGATGTTATGGTAAACTTGACCAGAAGTGTGGTACATTTACCGATACTTTGAGTAAATTCGAAATGCAATCAGGTAAAATCACCTAGTACCTAGTCAAAACATAGTATACTTCTGGTTTAAATTACCATAACATGTAGCAGGTGACAAAATCAGGTATCCGTATGGTTATTTTCACTGTAGTTTTTTTTCCGTGTCGGTACTCACAACGTAACCGAACACCTTGGTGTACCATACGAGCCAAAGTTCAGTTCTCGAAACCGAATATTTTGTCTCCGTGTACTAAAAGTCTTTTATTGGGTCATTTTTTTACCAAAAGTTTTGTCAACGCTACCAAAACATTATTCTATTTTTCTGTGCCGTGTATTATAACTAATTTAACTACCTAGTATAGAGCCGTATCCAGGAGTTTTTCTTTGTCTCTCTTAGCCCATTTTAATGAATGTGTTAGGAAAATCAGAGATAGGGGCTGAAAACACGTGATGGCACCTACCTCCATCCATCTTTAACACATGCTTTCAAATAGGAAAATAGAGAGAGGGACAAATTCGTGACCCTGAACTAGGGACATTACAAGCTCAACACATTAGTTTGAAGTTGGTTTTCGTGCGTAAACAGCCTGCTTTTATATTATGCTTGGTCAACCCTTCCAGAGCACCAGGCAGAGGAAGATCCAGGAATTTGTTTTTCTCTTCTTTCGTCCTTTTAATGAATGTGTCAGTGTTCGAAAGCCGCACCACGAGGGATATAAACAGGCCATAACGCCGAGAGAAATTCCAGAGCGGACCGTAAGTTGAATATCTCTGCGTCTTTTTCCAACTCATGCCCTCAAGAGATGGCAAAAAGGAACAAAGGTTAAGTCCTTGGCCTACTATTTTAACTATGAGCAGACTGCACGGAAAAAAAAGATTAGTGAAAATAACCATACGGATACCTGATTTTGGCACCTGCTAGATGTTATAGTAAACTTAACCAGAAGTATGATACATTTACCGATACTTGGAGTAAATTCGACATGCACTTAGGTAACATCACCTAGTACCTATAGTCAAAACATAGTATACTACTGGTTAACATTACCATAACATCTAGCAGGTGCCAAAATCAGGTATCCGTATGGTTATTTTCACCGTATTTTTTTTCCCGCGTGCTGCGACATCAAAAGGCATTTTATCAAGAAGACAGGGTGCATAGTATCAACTAGAGATGGTTAAAAACAAGAAATTCGCATGTTGCGTCAAAAGCTCGTCCAATGCTAAGAATCATTAACTACTGCGAATTTCATCCAATCGAAATGCCAAGATGGGCTCATGGAAAAAAAGACTGGTAGAGTCTACCATCTGCGCCTGTGGCGTCGCGTGCAGTTTGGCAACTCAGCATGCTATCCATTAAACTCATCTAAAAGGTCGAATTCGGGGGGTGCACAGTGCACAAGGAAAATTCGATATATTTAATGAGTTTAACTGGATGAGTAGCATTGTTGCCAGATGGCACTCGACGCCACTGATCTGCGCTGATTTTGGAGTCAGCTATCAAGTAGATGGTAAATGCTACGTACATTATGGTAAATTGAGTCAACTTGTTGGTACATTTTACCATCATTTATAGTGAAATTTGTCATACTTGATAGCTGAATCCAAAGTACTTCTTCTTGAAAAAAGTCGCGAAAACACCTTGTGAGGATGGAGCTTATCGAGATAGGGAAACCTATTGTACACGTACGCCTTGTAACGCCTTGTACGGCAGTAATCACCGCTATAATACGGTCTCGCATTTGAAAGCATATTATGAGTTTGGGAGTAGATTTCGTCATTTTTTAGTGCGCTTTTCGTCATTTTTACAGGGTTTCGCCCTCTTATCAACCATTAATAAGCCTGTAGCAAAAAATTTGCAGCAGCTCCATTGAGGTAATAAAATTCGGCGCGTCCTTCTCTAAATCCGACATCAATGGTTGTGAGCCTCTGCTCACGTCTGATTCACACATTCCTCTGATCTTTGTCTGTTGAAATTCGCGCGTGTTTCGCAAATTGCGCGTGTCAACGCTCATTTTTGATGGACGTATTCTCTTTGATACCTCGTGAATCGTAATCAAATTCTTGTCTTGAAGGAAAGATCATCAGGTGTGTTTTTGCCAGGGAAGGAAACAAAATAACACGATTGTCAAAATAATATGAATGACATGAACGAGTTTGAAATGTGAGTACCTACCCACACATTAAGTAAAAGGAATGCATATAAACAAATGTAACACGCGTGTGAACGGTATAAGAAGCTAAAGAAAATGACTGCGTCAAAGTGACACGGGTTGAGGCGAACGTCGCACAGTTGTTTGAAGAGAAACAAAGCTACAGGGCTGCCGTTTGGCGTATAATTACTCTCATTTTTCAATTCACCGATGATTCCACTGGTTGACGAAAGATTGCACAGTCCAGTTCAGAGTATGAATGTAATGCACGAACATACTCTGGTCAGTAATCTTTTCTCAACCGGCGGAGTCGTCGATGACTTTAAAAAACTTGCGGTTATTTTAATTAATTAACAGTTCCACCGATTGAGAAAAGATTACAAATCAGAGTATTTCCGTGCAGTAAAGTCATACACTGAACTAAACTCTGCAATCTTTTCTCAGCCGGTGGAATCATCGATGAATAGAAAAATAGCATTGATTATACGCAAAACGGCAGCTCTGCAAAGCTAGTTACTTTCGAGACGTAAATAGTTTCACTTCTTTGCTTTCTGTTAACAAACCACCTCAATGAGTAGTAAATAACTATCTGATCCGACGCTCCTGCGCTCGGGTTTTGCCTACTTAAAAATTTGAAGGCGTTTTAAACAGGCGTTCTTTGTATCTATGTGTGACGTGCAAAGATTCAACGCATGAGCAACTGTCAGCACCCAAGGACTCAAGGAGGGCAACAAGTGAAATGATGACTTGATGAGTGGCGGAGGGGTGAGGGGGAGAGGGGGAGAGATAAAGAGGCGGAGAGATAAAGAGGGGGGATAAGGGGAGGGGGTGAGGGATGAGGGGTGGGGAGAGCCGATAAGAAGGACGAGTGTGAAAGAAGAGGGGGAGAAGAGGATTGAAATTGAGAACCTGAGAAATACAGCGTCCAACGCAGAATCGAGACTCGTTCGATTTCGGAGCTGTAGATAAGGATCTACAAAAGCATAAAAGCAGATGCGACTTTTAAATCCCAATGCGTAAAATGGGTACGAAGAAGGAGGAAAGGAGAGAAGGGGGAGGCGTTGGGGGGGCGAGGAGCCAATAGCTTGAGCGGCTCAATTCCGTCTGAATGAATGGGAAACCAAAAAGCACGCACGAATCACTTAAAAATATTAAAATCCATAATCGAATGAACGAAAGGGAGTGAAATCTTTTTAGAATAGAGCGCGGGGAACAGACTGCGGGGAAGAATAAGCGAGGAGGGGGCGGAAAATAATACCCCTCTCTGATGTGACAGCTCGATATGTTGACATTTACAGTCAAGTCAATAAAACAATAGAAATCAATAGATATTTTTTATATGCGTATTGTTGTCGCTAGTCCCAACAATGTCGGTCAATTACAAGTTGCGCGACCGAGAAAATGGGTTTAAACTAATGAACCATTCATTCTCGAATGGTTTGCAAAGGGGGTAAATTGTTGGCGATTCCCAGCCCCTCCCCCTCACAGAGACCAAGTAAGGATTATTTTTTTTTATTTTTTTTTTTTTAGGAATCTTTAACTCTCCTACCCCCAGCTTTATCTCCTTCCCGGACAAATGTTCCCCATCTTCTTTTTTAAGATCCAAACTTAGCTTAAACAGCCAACGATGAAAAGTGTTTACGTCCAAAGCTCAGCACAATTCGAACTCGCGCCGCATTGTTCCTCATTCACACGTAAAAATTTCAAGGGAAACAATAAACAATATCAAAAAATCGAAATTAAATTATTTTCAAAGTCATCTATTGGGATAAATCACAATCTGAATAGAGGTCTATATTCTAAAAAGGCTCAAAACAATAATTTTTTGAGGATAGAAATACGAGAACATTGTTTGAGAGAGAATTATCTTTGAGCCATTTATTGGAAGCATATACCTACAGCACACTATCAAACGACAGTATATACTTATTGGCGAAGAAACTGAAACGTACTGAGTTTACAAGGTAGATAGAACAGGTAACGACAACACTCTGAGGTTGGCTCTGATTGGTTGTGAAAAAAATGACTCCGCCGCCATTTTTCTGACCGCGCAATTCAAATTTAGATTTCACATCTTGAAAAGGAAAGTGAACAGCGTAATTGATGATGTTAATCAATTCTATAGTCACAACATTAACATTTAAAGATAAAAATTACATTTCATTGTTCAAATAAATAAAGTATTGCTTCAGATAAACTTCCCCTTCAAACCTAACCACAAACAACAATGCAAGTAACACCGTGTAAATAGGAGACAAGATAGGGGCCATGCCCCCTGAGTTGAGTGTTGTCCATACCTGTTCTCCGTATACCTTGCTGAGTTTATTGAGAGTTTTTCCGAACTTTTCGTGGACTTCTTATAATCATGCGAGTTTCTTAAACGATCCGATAAGTTGACTTATGATAGTACATTTCTTTCTTTATATGCATAAGAGATTACTTCGATGGCAATCGGAGACTATCTCCAATCGATCGATGAAGCATCAGATGAGAAAAGAAACCGTATAAACACGTCTTTCAAATCCGGCATCTCTCTCAGCCCGCTCGCTGAGACGAAGCGGATCGAGGAATTCAGCTTTTCTCCAGGGCTGCCGTTTTGCGTTTAATCAATGCTATTTTTCAATTCACCGATGATTCCAACGATTGAGAAAAGATTACACAGTTCAGTTCAGTGCATGACTGTAATAAACTAAAATACTCGCATCTGCAATCTTTTCTCAACCGGTGGAGTCGTCGATGACTTTATAAAACTTGTGGATATTTTAATTAATCTACGGAGTGTCCACCGATTAAGGAAAGATTTCAGATCAGAGTATTTTCGTGCATTATAGTCATACATTGAACTGAACTGTGTAATCTTTTCTCAACCGGTGGAATCATCGGTGAATAGAAAAATAGCATTGATTATACGCAAAACGGCAGCCCTGGCTTTCTCTCTTTCACCACCCATTTGAACTCGTGTGTCAGAAAAGAATCGAGGGAATGCGTTAACGCAACTTGGGTCCATATGTCTATCCTTTTCTAAAAACAATGCGTTGAAACGGTCGGAGAGAGAGAAAAACCAATTCTTGGACCCACCTCTGCCACTGAGGAACTTCAGGAGATGGAATGAAATGCCTCACTGAACTTAGACAGAAGCAAGAAGACAAGAGATGAATGGAGGAAGAAGAAGTAGTGGAGCCAAAAGAAAGTGCAAAGGAGGGGGTTAGAGGGGGTGGAGGAAGGGTGGAGGGGGTGTAGAAGGGGTGTTGAGGGGGGGGGGGCGGAAGAGGGTGTAGGTAGGAGACAAAGTGGATGAAATATGGTTGTGGTCTCGCTTTTGAATCTTAGCTCATCTTCGGCAGTCGACACACACGCCCACACAAACACACACGCACGGAAGCATGGTGCACACGCAGGATACAATGCTATTCAGTGATATTATAGATATAGGTATAGATACAGGTTATAGATATAGGTGATAAAGATACTCACCGCACTGTGGTCTGAAATCGTCAAAAAGTGGCCAAAAATCATAAAGTAATTTTTTTATCAATTTATCATTTTGTAAACTTTCAAGATCAATTTTAATTACAGAACACACTTAAAAATAAGTAATTTAATCCTAAAAAAAACATCCCTGCGGAAAGATTTGAATTTGATTTTATAAGGTCAAAAGCGAAGATTTTTAATGACTTTTTTTAAACTGAATTTTGTCCATTTTTTCCCTATCTCAGACCATTGTGCACTTCACAACCACACTACTCTGATATCATGCCTCTTTCCTCCCTCCTCGCACCTTCAGCCCCTTATTCTCTTCCTCCCCGCTCCGTCACGCCACGACGACCTGCTTCGTTTTTTATTTATTTGATTAAATCGTTACACCGCGTTTCCATTGTCTCTATATTTATCTCCACTCTATCGTGTTCGTGTTTCATATCTGCTATCATTTCATCTGTAGCGCCATGCCACAGCGGCCGTGATCGGCGCACAGTAAGGTTTTAGCCCCTTAGGGCTCTTAGAGTGAATCTAGGCCGAAAGTTAGGAATCTTTCGACACCGGTAGTTTTCCGACACTTCGTCTTTTTTTTTGCGGTGATTTGAATGAGATAATATATGATTATGCTAATTGGCGGGACGTTACGGTGCTCTGCTATTATTTGTGGATTTATTGAGTCATCAATCATCAAGAAGTTAAGATAATCAATCATATCAATGGTTAGTTAAAAAGAACACCACTATTTCTTTTACACAGGGAAGGCAGTTAACTGTTCGTACTCGGGGGAGTTGGAATTGCCTATACAAAGAATTGAAGGCGCTCGACCGAACCTTATCTTTTTGGTGGTTTCATCGATAATCTCGTTTATTCGGAATCACGAGACTGGAACGATGTGAAATGGACTAGAGGAGAAAAACCAGTTAATTCGGGCTTGGTCCATAAGTGTTTAATGTAAGAAGAAGATCGGCCGATACGTGGTCTGGTGGTCAGCGCAACTGCGGCGTCTAACTCACAGGTCCCGGGTTCGAGTTCCGGCCGAGGTGAAAAGAGTTGGCGATCTCAGATCTATAGTCATATTGAAAGGACATGAACTCTGCTTTCATTCATCTTTCCTTCTTCTTCTCTTTCCTATTTCGTCTGTTTGGTCTTAGTTTCACAAGTACATTTAAACTTCCTTTAAAAAATAAAAATTATGAAAAAAAAAAAGTTAAATAAAAGTCGTAATTTATACAACGGATTTCGCCACGGAAAAAAAACTACGGTGAAAATAACCATACGGATACCTAATTTTGGCACCTGCTAGTTGTTATGGTAATGGTAACCAGAAGAATACTATTTGTATTGGGGTGATGTTACCTAATTGCATGTCGAATTTACTCAAAGTATTGGTAAATGTACCATACTTCTGGTCAAGTTTACCACAACATCTAGCAGGTGCCAAAATCAGGTATCCGTATGGTTATTTTCACTAATCTTTTTTTTCCGTGGGATAAACTCTCTGTCGGTGCGAATGAATTACTTTTCTACCTCACTCGCACTCGTTAAAGAGATTGCCGAGATTTGTTTTAAAGATTAAGATTCTCATAGAAATATTGCCTCGTTTTCATCGAGTGAGCGATCGATCGTTCAATGACGAGCATCTGCGTGCGTCCACTGGCGGATCCAGGAAGTTCTCCTTCTCTTTCTCTGGTCATTTGAATACATGTATTAAAAAAGGATAAAAGAGGGGGGTGAAAGTCAAGTGACTGCCCCTAATCTGTCCTTTTCTAATACACGCCTTTTCAATTCGGAGAAGAGAGAGAAGGACAGATTCACACCTTTTCAATTCGGAGAAGAGAGAGGAGGACTGCAGATTCACACATTTCCAATTCGGAGAATAGAGAGAGAAGGACATATTCACACATTTTCAATTCGGAGAAGAGAGAGAAGGACAGATTCACACATTTTCAATGGAGCTGTTGCAAACTTTTGCTACAGGCTTACCAATAGTTGATAACGGGGTAATACCCTGTAAAAATAACGATTAGCGCACTAAAAAATCACGAAATCCACTCCTAAACTCACAAAGTGCTTTTAAATGCGATACCGTACTGGCGGCCGAGGCCGCGGTTTTCTTATGGCAATTGTATGCTTCTTCTTCTTCCTGTGTGGTGTTGCGAGAACACCTCGTGTAGATGGCGCTGATTGAAGATAGGGAACTCCAATGAAAACCGCGGCCCCGGCCGCCATTACGGTCTTGCGTTTAAAAGCATTTTGTGAGTTTAGGAGTGGATTTCGTGATTTTTTAGTGCGCTAATCGTTATTTTTACAGGGTTTTACCCCTTAATCAACTACTATCAAGCCTGTAGCAAAAGTTTGCGACAGCTCCATTCGGAGAAGAGAGAGAAGGACAGATTCACACATTTTCAATTCGGAGAAGAGAGAGAAGGACAGATTCACACATTTTCAATTCGGAGAAGAGAGAGAAGGACAGATTCACACATTTTCAAATCGGAGAAGAGAGAGAAGGACAGATTCACACATTTTCAATTCGGAGAAGAGAGAGGACAGATTCACACCTTTTCAATTCGGAGAATAGAGAGAGAAGGACATATTCCTGGATCCGCCGATGTGCGTGTCTCACTGTGCGTTCGTGTTCGGGTCCAATAGTTCTGCATATGATTTGAGCTGAGGATCTATGAGGGTCGATATAATGCACATTGCACAATAAACAGAAGACGCAAGTCGCACGTAGAAGATCCGACGGGGTATGACACTCGACGCAAGGCGTGCGTCGTGCATATCTTGGTCGGATTTCTTAGAATTGAACCTTGTTTGAAATTCGATGCAAGAAGCAATACTACTCTACAAGAAGCATATTGTATGTTATCAAACGGGATCGGATGAAAATTTGCGTCTGATAATGCTATATAGAAAATCTAAGATCTTCTATACCTTCGGAATCCGTATTCACTTATATAAGTATCTAAACAATAAGGAGAATGTAAAATATACTGACAGAGGTGTTTTTGCATTTTCTGCTCAACGTGGTACAGTTTACTTGTATTTTTGCTTCGATATGAGCCATCACCAATATGAATCGATCCGACACATTTTTAAGTCATGCCTGCTGGTGCTGGTTGATCATTTACTTTTGCGTTAAACTGATCGTTAAGGCTGTCCATGAGTGACGTTATTGGTCTAGGATAGGGAGACTTGGCCGTTGCTGTAGTAACCATATCGTTAAATTGTCTGTTCCAAACACTTACCCACAAGGAGCCTTTTTAAAGACGTAGCTAATTGGGAACTTAACGATATGGTTACCATAGCAACGGCCAAGTCTTATAATTCTTGACCAATAATGGCGTCACACATAGACAGCCTTCACTATCGGTTTATCTAAAAAGTTAATGATCGGCCTGCTGAGCGCATTAACAATATTTGAGACGCGGCGCGGGCGCGGCGCGGCGTAGACGTAGGGAGAGCTCTTCTTCCAGAAGAATATAGGAGACCGCGCGATTAATCAGAAATAATTTGAACACAATATTACAAGAATAATAGACTTCAAACCAACATATATTGCTTGGGTTTCAAGATGTCTAAGCGTTCTTGTTTTGTGCCAAAATGTTCACAATTTGTAAACAAATGTAAAGAGGGCTGTATGCGCACATAGTTATAATGGAGAGTTTAACTTTTAGAGTCTGGCCAACTCTAAAGGTCTCATCATTTATATATTTATATCACGAGAAGATTAAAACTAAATTGGCCAAATAATGTAATTATAAATTATATAATTAATGCAATTAATAAATTGGTCTCATTATTATATTTATATCTATAGTATTTTTATTTCTAAATTTTGCACGATGAGGTCTGTGTTCCTGAGATGCGTCACACTTAATGGCATTGCATACAATCTATGTTTTCCACTCTTAATCTGTAATTTTTATCGAACTATTGAGTGTGCAGTGAAAACCCACTAATTCGAATTTTAACATGCGGGTTCAAACAGACGAATTCTAACCTTGCCAAACACGCTTCACTACCGGCCAAAGATATTATACTACACCGCAGTTCCGCAAATGCGCCATACTTAGCTAGAGCGGTGAAAAAAGGTCTGGGTTAGGGTACATTTAACCCCTTAAGGGCCAAGCCCGAGTATACTCGTTGAACTCCTCAAGTCTATTAGACACTGTTTCAGTCCTCATTCCGAATAAACGCAAATATACAGTTGAAAACGCTACAAGATAAGGCCTCGTCGGGAGCCTTCAATTCGTAGGATAGGCAATTCCAACTTCACCGAGTACGAACAGTTAACTACCTTCCCTGTATAAACGGAGGAGTGGTGTTTTCTTGAACTAACCTGGTCTTTAAAGGGTTAATGAGCCTAAGAAATGGCGGGAGGATACCACCTGTTAGTTTCATGCCTTGGTGTAAAATGTATACATACCTATATAATGTGTATCTATAAACTTGTGCCTCAAAGCTACCAAGTTGCATCGAACTCTGAAATCGATGCCCATTTCTATGAAACATTTGCGTATCTGTAGAGTCAAAAATGTATTGCTGCTGGCAGCATTCAATATGTACCTCCTTTCCGGTCATGTAAACAGCGAGAAAAGATCTTTGAGAGATGAGAGATAAACTTTTTGTCTTTAACGTTTGTGCTCCCTGCGTTTCTCCCCTATTTTCATAAAGTACTCAAATACTCAACTCAGCTGTCATTCCTCCAAGCAGATATCGGGATATGAAAGTCAAATTGTTTTGTTTGTTTACCCACCTGCGAGTTCGGGCGCGAGGAAAACCCTCGCATTGAATACGAAATTCAATAAAACTAGTGGAAATAGGAACGGAAGTATTCTCATAAATGCCGTATTATCTCTATTTTGACGGCGGCAGCTTCCGAGTCCTCACTTAAAGTTAAAAGCTTCATTGAATTTCCATCCGTCATTATTACGTTTCAATGCAGATTCACCAACACGTTCAATTGACTCGCGACTATCCAGTTTTCGTGGATTGCTCCCCCCCCCCCCAACCCACCACCTCTCCACGCACCATTCACACTCTCTTTCTCTATAAACTCATCACGTCATTCAAAACAAAACCCTCCAAGACCATATGGTTTCAGAATAGATTAAGAATAATGTTCCGCATGTAAACACAGATTTATGAGGGATGTATCAGTGGCGTAGCGTGCAATTTGGCAACGTTGAAATGTGCCTATTAAAACTCATGTAAAACATCGAATGCGAAGGTGTTCACCGAACACCCCAATTCGATCTTTTTAATGGATTTAAATAGACACATTACATCGTTGTCAAATTGCACGCTACGCCACTGGGATGTATGGACGAAATCGACCAGTAGGCTGATTATGAACGATCGTATCGTAATACCACAGAAGAATACAATCAGAACGGAAACTCCCATAAGAGCCAATGGAAGCAAGTTTAGAATTTAACGGCACCAACAGGTAACGCTGTGGTCTTATATCCCAACATGGCGGACGAGTATGATTTGTGCTGAAACTCATTTATTTTTGTAAATTCTGGAAAGAAATCTTAAGTTTCCGGCCTCACTTTCATTCTTTTGGCACTTCACAATGAAAATTTCGCAGATCATGTCCTATATTTTTTTTTTTTTTCGCGCGCGAATCCAGATGTAAACATCCTATATCCCAACATGGCGGACGCGAAATGAATTTGCTTCAAAATCCGACAGAGTTTCCGTTCTGGTGGTAATACCATCAAGTCTATGATCGAGTACGTGTTATCTTATGGGTAATCATTCAGAAAGGTTCCATTCCGATTGAAACCATCTCATCTCTACGGAATTTCTCCGAAAGCTCAGGAGTCATCGGCAAATTTTCGCAGAAATGGGAGGTTTTCTATCGGAATCAGGTGCGGCTCGTGCAATTTGTCAACCATGCTTATTTTCCATATAAACCTATACAAAAGTATCGATATCTTGGGGGTGCATTGCACTTCCTGAAGATCGATTGTTTTACATAGGTTTAAATTAAGAAAATACGTTGTTGCCAGATTGCACGCGCCGCCACTGATCGGAATGTCACAACCATGCACAAGATAACACGTACTCGATCATCGCGACTCGATAGAGTTACAATACGATTGTTTGTAATCGGCCTCCATTCTGATTTTCGCGTGTTAAAATTACTGTTGGCATTTCTTATTTTAAAAACAACCTAGTTTGACAAACAGTATCCCTAATTACTATCCATGATAACGAGAGGAGTTAATAATAACTATTGATAAAATAAAGATAATAATGATAAAAACTGAATCAGCAAACTCATTTGCGCTAAACAAACAAAAAAAAATATGTTAATTAGGAGACATTTTGAAACTTTGAAATGGAATTGGCGACTTTTGCCTGTAACCTTTTGTCTTCCGCCGATTTACTAAATCGGATCGGTGCTCCAGTGGCGTCGCGTGCCATCTGGCAACAATGCAACTCCTCAATTTAAACTCATTAAATATATTGAATTTTACTCATGCACTGTGCACCCCCTGAATTCGATATTTTACATGAAATTAAATGGATAGAATACAATGTTGCCAAATTGCACGCGACGCCACTGGCTTAGCAACTTTTAGCAATCACCAATGTTATTGCGAGGAGCTGAAAAAAATTAAGGAGAGCTCATGTACATCGCTTATCATGTGAGAACCTATTAGGCCAAGCTTTAGAAACATTTAAATAGACTCGAACGATACGATCTTGTTTAAAATGATTTTACAAACTTTGGACCCACATTTATTATTACAATTTTAAAGCAAATTTACGAGCATATTTTTAAAGAGGGCCTTGTTATAACTACATTTGTTCTAAAGAATTGAAAGCATAAAATGAAAAACAGAAAGAGTTACTGAAACCAAGGTGAAAGAGCTTATAAAACCGACGCCTCTTTAATGCGTAAGTTTTTATTGTTTGTTTTCAAGTTAGCCCAATCAGAAGCAAAAATGCTTACACGCATGGGATAGATATCTTTGAGCCATCAATTCATTCCTCGTCACAATAGGCGAATTTTCGCGACGAATATATTCGACAACAGCATTGCCAACCTACGCATGACAGCAGTGGATGACACAAAACTGGATCGTGTTTTTCGAACTTTTTCGGTGTTTTCAGTCATCGATGGCATCAATTCGATTTTGAATTCAAGTCCGGAGGTGACTTCGATATCGAATTGATGCCATCGATGCCCCGAAAACACATCTAAAAACACAATTGAGTTTCCTAGAATATGTAGTTAGGTTGGTATTGTTTATGATGTTCGATCGCGAAAATTCGCCTATTATCTTCTCTTTCCAGACCTGCGTGCTCGACCAGCGGCCATTTTTCTCGCAAATTTCAACGAAAACTGCCAATATCATCATTGAATTCTAGCCCATAAAGCACAATATCTTGCCGGAACATTCAAATATACTTGATGACAAAATTGACCGCGTTTCGTTGTCTTATTTTCCTTTTTAATACGTTTTTGCGCAATAAAGTAACCGCTCTTCCTGAGCTTGATTCTAAGGTGTTAGAAAAAAAAGAACCGTTATTATTGGAAAATAATGGTTTTTTGTTTGTTTTTGTTGTTGTTGTTGTTGTTGTTGTTGTTGTTTTTTTTTTTTTTTTTTTTTGTTTTTTTTTTTTTTTTTTTTTTCATTTCATTACGCTGTCATGAACTAATATTTAAGTTATATGAATTTTACGGCGTAGGTATCTGGGAGGTCGGAGGAGATACACATACACATAATGTATATCGTATTGCTTTAAAAAGCATTACTATAGAGACTGCACCTTTTCGAGCAACTTGAAAATTAGTTCATAATTCAAGCTATTACCAAGTGCGCTGAGGACTATCATTTAAATTTTTTTCTCCTTCAATACCTTCGCTAATGGATTTTTGCTCTTTAAAGAGAAAAATGAGTTGAAAAACCTCCGCACGCTCGTTTGTTACACTCTAGTTTGAGATAATTCTTTTCACCCTTATTTCCCGGAGAAAGTGCGGCTAAAGAGATTGGGCACAGCGGAGCTGCCTAGTTTTACCCGAGTCTGCGGTTTCACATAGGTTTCGTTTGAAATATTTCACCTTTTCTCTCAAGCTTCCTAAATGTGTTTTACTGACTAACGTTTAAAATATATGACAGATATACTTCTTTTGTGAATCATAGTCGAGGAATTTTAAAACTGAAAAGCCTTGCAAGTCCATTCCATTTTTTCGCAATGGGTCTGTTGCATACTTTAGATAGAGCCTTGATTCTTATGTAAAATTCGGCGAAAATAACGATGCGTACATTAACAACGTTCAAAATCCACTCATTAACTCAGGAAATCACTTCAATTTCAAACAGCTCGCACTACGCTAGACATACTATTTGCACCGGTATACTACTACATAGACGGAACCACCGTGCATAAGTAAACAACATCGTAACTACAAAATTATGGAATTTCTTTTTTAATACGTGAAATATAAGCTGCTTTTGCCGTCTGGTCTTTTCGGTTTATCAAAGATTACAAAATAATATAAGAAATGTACGCATCTAAACGAAACATTCCAATGTTTGTAAGTTCTGTTCATGTTTACACAGACGAGATGGTTCCATCTATGTAGTTATAAGTCGGTGATATAGTGTCTAGTGTTGCGCGGGTTGTTTAAAATGGAAGGTATTTTCTGAGTGAATGAGTGGATTTTGAAAGTTTTTAATGTGCGCATCGTTATTTTCGCCGAATTTTCCGTTAGAAATAATGAGTTATATTGATGTAGCAAAAGTACGCAACAGACCAATTTTCGCTCACATTCCCTGTTTTCAAGCTCAAAAATCCGTATTGTCAACTGATATTTTTCAGTTCATATTACAGTGTAATGAGTCGAGTAAAAAAAAAGTTATTCAATTAAACATGTCTATACCAGCGGTTCCCCAAACTTTCCCGCTCGACTACCTCATCGCGGCCCCCTTGTTGAAAAAAAAAATGGGGGGAAAAAAAGGAAGTTGTCTCTCTCCTCTATCGTCATTTCTTCACGAGCATCGGTTTTCGCATATTCCTTCTTTCTTTTCCAAACACTAATCCACCGATACATTTTATAAATCATAGTTTTAATTTAATTTATTACACCGATTATTCAATTTTGTCGGGCGAAAAAAAAAAAAATTATCATAATAACTAATGGTGAATTCAGACCACTTACTTTGTGGGTTCTTTTTTTGGGAACAATTTACCTTAATTTTTCCTTCATACAAACTAGAGTCCCTATATGTAGAGCGTTAAGACAAGTGAAACCATGGGCGCCTCCATTGGATGCGATTTTACACATTTGTTTACATTTTGAGGGCCGCTGTTGTATTTTCGTCCACTGCAAAGATTACAGTGCTGCTGAGTATCTAACGATATAATCTTTTACTGCTTTTGTGGATCGACATCTATTTACGCTTTGAAAGATTCTTTTGGGATTTATAGACATTATTGAGGCGTATCTTGATTAAAATTAACAGATTCGTCGAAAATTAACTCTTTATCCGCAAAATATCGTTGGTAAGCAACTGCGATTGTAAACAAAAGTGCAAAACCGCATCCAATGGCGGTATCCGTAGAGCCTACAACTCATCGACCAATCAGAAGTCGACTACCCTCTTGTCTTAACTCTCTACATATAGGGACTCTAATACAGACCATACGACTCAGCGGAAGAGGTTCAGTAACGACACAGTAAAACCATCGATACCCTTAGCCACGCTAGGATAGCTAGATAAAGGAGGAAAAACCAAAATAGTTTAAAATGATTTTAAATAGAGAATCAATAGGGGTTTAACCTGAAATATAACAACGCTGCTCCACTTCCTCTGGATTCGCGTCGCGTCGCGTTGGGAGCTAGAGAGCGTGGTCAAATTATTTTCGCGTCTGATATTCACCATATTTTCAGAGCGTGCTCATAAGAAGCGTCTGTCTTTCTTTCTATTGAAGCTTTTTCTCATTCTTTCTTCCGTTCCTCCTGAATCATAATAACCGTGGGTCATGAACGTGAACGCGGCAGACAGAGTCGAGAATGGGTTACCAATCAATTTGATTGATGAACCGATCTGACAGGCGGAATGGCGAGATGAGGGAGGGGAAGGAGGGAAAGTGGGATCGATGGGAATTGAAAGAGTGCGAATCAGTGGTAATTGTCGGGTAAAGAGTCCGTTTGCATCGCGAACAACTCACCGAAGTACAGGGTGTCTTTTTATGGCAAAAAGCATCAAAAATCTCAACACATGTTCAAGACTATGAAGGATATCCGAAGTGGGGGAGGGGAATTTTTCTATCATACCCTATTTGACTCAACGAGCTATAGCGATAGAAAGGACCGGTCATTAACTCATTCGGTGTAGATAGATCAATCGATTATCAAAACAACTGCGCATATGAACAACGTGATCGGTGGGGAATTGAACTAAATATGCGGCGGTTGTTACGATAACCATCGTTAAATCGGACATAGTAAACAAAAAATGTACAGAAATTTTTAAATGTGCCGTGTTGTGGTTTGTCTTTGTATTACGGTAAAATTTACGATGATGGCCGGAGGAAATATGACACCCACCTCGAGGATTTCAAATAAACACGAGATCAAATTTACTGAAATGTACTTCGGAGGAATTTTTTGAGCAAATGTTTCAATTTGGTATAAAAAAAAAACAAAAAAATGTCAATGGGTCTATTGCATACTTTTGCTACAACAATATAGATTATAGAACCTTGATTCTTATGTAAAATTCGGCGAAAATAACGATGCGCACATAAAAACGTTCAAAATCCTCTCATTAACTCAGGAAATCACTTCAATTTCAAACAGCCCGCGCTACTTTAGACACTATTTGCACCGGTATACTACTACATAGACGGAACCGACGTGCATAAGTAAACAACATCGTAACTACAAAATTATGGAATTTCTTTTTTAATAATATGTGAAATATAAGCTGCATTTGCTGTCTAGTCTTTCCAGTTTATCAAAGATTACAAAATAATATAAGAAGTATACGCATCTAAACGAAACATTCCAATGTTTGTAAGTTCGGTTCATGTTTACATAAACGAAATGGTTCCATCTGTGTGGTTATAAATCGTTGATATAGTGTCTAGTGTAGCGCGGGTTGTTTGAAATGGAAGGTATTTTCTGAGTTAATGAGTGGATTTTGAAAGTTTTTAATGTGCGCATCGTTATTTTCGCCGAATTTTCCGTTAGAAACAATGAGTTATATTGATGTAGCAAAAGCACGCAACTGACCCATGTTCTCTCAAACACCGTCAATTAAAAAGAGCGTTAACGGTTTTTTTTTTTTTCAGATAAAGTACTTCAATTTTGTTTCACTCCTTTCAATTTGAAAAAAAAGGATTGTTCGTGGGAACTTTTGAAGAAAAATTAATGCAAGATTGGTGTGTGAAATATCACCTTCAATTTATTGCCAACTGACCCTGGGGAGAGAGATTCAAGAAGGGGAAAAAATGAGGAAAAAATCGGAAAAACTGAAATAATTCAAGGCCGACTTTTTTAATTTAAAGATTTATTTTTAACTCTGACATAGAAAGGCCAGTAGAGGACGAGAAAAAGACCAAAGAAGTCCTCGATCTAAATATAAGGAGCCTCGAAGAGCCTCGATGATACCCAAGAAATCACTCCGTATTGCGTGGTTCTCGAGGCCTGGTAGTCCAGACAGCTTAGCGTGGCGTAACGTGCGGAGGACGTTCAGCTGGGAAACTTGGGTTGAGGAGGTTGGCGGGTGGAGTGGGGGTGAGGTAGGGGGGTCCCATTAATATCAGATTAATACAAAAACCGCCCTCACAACTCTGCATAGATTTCCTTGAAACAAATGCCCGTCTTTTAAAATGCCTCCATGTATAATTTTATATGCCTCAGTTTAGAATAATAATTATCGATAAGTAAAAGTATCTGATGTTTACCGAAAACATGAAATGATGAGTAGCTATGGGGTCAATACTTCTTAACACATCAAATCATGTTGAAATTCATGAAAGATAGCCACTTAATGTCAAGCATATAATCATAAGTGGCGGTAGCCACCAGGCCAAGTCCAAAACCCCCGAGCAAGAAGGTGGCGTCCGCGGACACTTATTATACACCGATCAGTTCGTTTTTGTCGATTTAAGCGTTATATGATCTGTTGCCTAGGATTCCAAGAAAACCGCTCATTAAAACCCCATAACACCTGGTACTGTTCGATTCGTCTTGAGGTGTACATGTGCCGCTCACTAATTAGATTTTCAATCGGATGAGTAACAACGGAGATATTTCCAAAAAACATCGATTTATTCGCGTTTTTTTTGCCTCTTGCCGATTCACTTTTGCGTTTCGCACCCTCGTTTTTGCGCACAGATAGTGGAATAACGGTAGATGAAACCCCCATATAACCTGGTATAGAAAGATTCGTTAGGCTTTTCTAAAGGTTTTAGGCCAGGTCTCGTTGAATTTTGAGCAATATCAAGGAAGATAGCTTTAATTGAAATTAGCGTAAATTCAGAATTTTTGCGTTTCGGCCGCTCGTTTTTTGCGCTCAGATTGCGGAATAACGGTAGATGAAACCCCCATATAACCTGGTATAGAAAGATTCGTTAGGCTTTTCTGAAGGTTTTAGGCCAGGTCTCGTTGAATTTTGAGCAATATCAAGGAAGATAGCTTTAATTGAAATTAGCGTAAATTCAGAATTTTTGCGTTTCGGCCGCTCGTTTTTTGCGCTCAGATTGCGGAATAACGGTAGCTGAAACCCCCATATAACCTGGTATAGAAAGATTCGTTATGCTTTTCTGAAGGTTTTAGGCTAGGTCTCATTGAATTTCGAACTGTATTAAGGGAGATATCAATGATTGAAATTAGCGTAAAATCGCCATTTCTCCACATACCGCTATGGTGGAACGGAGGAGC
Organism: Trialeurodes vaporariorum; assembly: GCA_011764245.1. Classification (NCBI taxonomy): domain Eukaryota; kingdom Metazoa; phylum Arthropoda; class Insecta; order Hemiptera; family Aleyrodidae; genus Trialeurodes; species Trialeurodes vaporariorum. Next base: position 52,464,172 of record VMOF01000320.1, on the reverse strand, counting down.
ATCGTCGCGAGGACGAATGAAAGATTGGAAGAGAGCGAAGAATTGCGAGCTGCGCAGCAAATGTGCGCGTCGCGACTCGTGATTCGTGAAGTCAAAACTGAGTGATTGAACGCGTGATCTGTTTCGTTGTTGTTCGTTTTATTATTAGTGGTTTTCAATCAACATTATTATATTATATGGATTGTCTGTATATAAAATTCCTTCTATTTTGAATACTCTTCGATCGATTAGTACGTTTATTCCTTAGTTCTTATTTTCTCGGCAAATCTTGGCAGATCAGAGGGCAACAGCACAATTTGACATTTGAGGTTATTCACGCAGTTCTGTTTCATAATTTAAAAATATTATTGTTCAATCGTGATTCAATACTTTAATGAAAGTGCAGTGATGTTTGTTAAAATCCGCTCTTTGTAAGCATGCCATCTCGGGTAACTTTCTTGGAAGCCTCTGAAGTTTCCAAAGTGTATTTTCAAAGAATTGGTATTGTTGTCTTGTGCTGTGCTTGTGCGCTTGTATAGCTTGTCCCAAAAAAGATTGGATTTGACACTTCTATGGTTTTCATGAAAACATCAGCTTCTTACGGCTCCTAACCAATCAGGTTGCTCTATCTGAGGATGGAAGCTGATGTTTTCATTTAAAGCTACAGTTGTCAAGTCCAATCATTCTTGGGACAACCTATAGAAGTGTTGACAAATGCTGTCCATACGATTATATATGATTTTATCTGTCGCTTCTGTTAGCAATGTATATTCTGAGATCAGGCAACTCCAATGAGCTCCTAGTCTTAGAATCCCTATTATTAGCAGATTGCTGTTTCTACATTGATCATCAATTCCTTCAAAGAGATTGCAAGAAGTGCTAGTTTGCTCACTGTTACAAATCAATCAAGTGTTAAACAAGTAAGTCTCTTTTCCACCTCCAACCCTTCTCTAACTCTCTTAGTGTCAAATAAAGGATACTATATAGTTCTTACAGAAGAGCTCACATTATCTGAGTATATACCGGGTTCTGACAAGTAGCGTTGCTCGCTATACTGAAGAACACGGAGACAAACTTATTTGTTGACAACGGGTCAAAACCTGTTTCGACGCATTAGCGGATATAGGGGGGGAAGGGGGCGGTTGCCATTCCCCCCTTCGTTCGGCCCAAAAAAATAGGGGAAAAGGAAGGGGAAAACAATGAGGAAAAAAAGGAAAAGGAGGTCTCCGGGGGTGAAAATCTCAGGTTAGCCCCCCCCCCCCGTTCGCTACGGCTGGATCCACCAATGTGCTGACCAGCTGCAAAACAATGCCCGTTGAAGCAGTTTTGCAGGCTACTTGCCACATTGCTACTTTCCAGAACACCTCTCTCATAATATGTGAGCTCTTGTGATGGTGTTAGTCAAGACCTGTGATAATTTTTTGTAGAAAATTAGAATTTTGGAAGCACTCTGATGGGAGATACTGTATATGTTAGGAACCAGAGCTGTTGCGTGCACTTTGGCAACAACGTAATACATCCATTTAAACCCTCGTAAAGGGTCAAACTTTTGAGGATGCACAGTGCACTCCCTCGAGTCAGTACTTTACATTAGTTGGAATGGATGGAATACAGTGTTGCCAGATTTTTACTGTTCTTGTCGCACAAACCAGTTCTTGTAAAACCTGATGAGCTATACCGTCACAACTCAAACGTTATTTTGCAATTTTACTTGAGTGTGTCTTTAAAACTGGGAGACCCAAGAGGAAGACCGTATTGAAATCTTTGGTTTAAGCTCACCAATGACTTCCAAATAACAATTATAACCACTAGTAAAGAATGATTAAATACATAGACTCGAGCTCTATTCCTTGGCGTAAAGACATCCGTGTTCTCAGCTCGCTGAGTACTAAGTAACTTACATTTTTTTAATTTTTAAAATCACGCATTACTGATCCTTGATCTTTTCAGGGTACCAAAAACAATTTAAACTTTAAGCTCTATACCTGCTGAATTTCAAATATTGTTGCTTTAATAATATCACAAAAAAATCCAAAACCCTCTGGGTTTAAAAAAAAAAGCCGGTCTAGTTTAAAAGAACTTTCTCTTAGGGATTGATACAAAAAAAAAAAAAAAAAAACTAAAAAAACTAAAAAACAAAATCTGCTCCTAAATCTGATTGAAAAAAAAAAAAAAAAAAAAAAATGCTAATGATATGTGCTGCGATCAAGTCTCAGGTTCTGTTTCATCTTTCTTCAAGGTTTCTTGTGACCACAGGTGTCATTTTGGGCTTTACATTGCGTTTTACCGTCCAAACATTGAAGATCGGTCGTGTGTGTGTGTTTGGGGGGGAGGGGGTCTGCCAATATTAATCGCTGAAATACGTTTGATATCCGATGCGATCAAGTCCCAAGTGCACTCTCTTCCTACACTTTAATCTAAGGTGCCCTTTAATAATGGGGGGAAAAAAACTTGAGCCGGCAATTTTTTTGCTCCTATTCCTTTGCTGATACCAGCGCTGATCTACGGAGGTCTGTTAAACTGCGTTTTCCCGATGCAAATTAAGTAAAAGTGATTCAAGTGAATGCTAAGTATGATCGTTGACCATATAACATTTTTCTGTTCACGAGAGAAGTAGGACCCTTTAGGGTATCAAAATGTTCATTTTTGCCTTTTTTGGTTCAAGGTGCTCTTAATGGTTCAAGGTGCTCTTAATTAAGTTTATTACAAGAATTTATAGTACTCAAGGATATTCATTGTACCATTTGAGTCATAACCGTGATGTTTAAATGGTCCATAACCAATAATACTCCAGTAAGCGTCACTCCGATATAGCCATACATCCATACTACATGAAGAATTGGTTGTGGACCAGTATGGACCATTTATACTGGGGATAGCATATCCCTTGTTCATCAACGGTTTAGTATAGGTAGGCCATCTTCCACTCGTTTTCTTTAAAGCCATAATATGTTACAGTTATTACAAATTGTAGAGTAGACTGGTGAAATCTTTGTCCACCTTTTCATTTAATGAATCACGGGTCGACGATACGATGTGAAATTGAAACGGGATAGACGAAGGAAGCAAAAAAATTGCCGGCTCAAGTTTTTTTTCCCCCATTATTAAAGGGCACCTTAGATTAAAGTGTAGGAAGAGAGTGCACTTGGGACTTGATCGCATCGGATATCAAACGTATTTCAGCGATTAATATTGGCAGACCCCCTCCCCCCCAAACACACACACACGACCGATCTTCAATGTTTGGACGGTAAAACGCAATGTAAAGCCCAAAATGACACCTGTGGTCACAAGAAACCTTGAAGAAAGATGAAACAGAACCTGAGACTTGATCGCAGCACATATCATTAGCATTTTTTTTTTTTTTTTTTTTTTTTTTTTTCAATCAGATTTAGGAGCAGATTTTTGTTTTTTAGTTTTTTTAGTTTTTTTTTTTTTTTTTTTTTTTTGTATCAATCCCTAAGAGAAAGTTCTTTTAAACTAGACCGGCTTTTTTTTTTAAACCCAGAGGGTTTTGGATTTTTTTGTGACATATCAAGCTGATTTTGTAGTCAAAGGTTTTTTTTGTTTTGTTTTTTTGTTTTTTTGTTTTTTTGTTTTTTTGTTTTTTTGTTTTTTTTTCATGGCATTCTTTGAGCAACGACAGAGTCAGAGGCGGCGCGTGCAACTTGGCATCGATGCATTTCCTTCATTTAACCCCTTGTGAAATATTGATTTGAGAGAGAGCGCTGTGCAGCCCCTATATTTCTACCCTTTTCATGACTTTAAAGGGAGTGAATGAAGTGTTGCCAGATTGCAAAAGCCGCCTCTGAAGTGAGCGCAAAGTGACTGATTTCTGCTCTTAGAAAACCGCTAGTTTCAGCACTGCTGGTCTAATCTCACAATTCCCAGAGAGAAACCAATGAATATGATAATAATTTACGATGCCTCATTATGAGAAGGAAATAAAATATAGGTATGCTGAATGTGAAAGTAAAGGTATGCAGAAACAGAAACCAATGTGTTCAGTGCTCTAATAGATTCTTTTTTCACGTGCTTTCAATTAGCAGTGTTCTCCTTTGAGGGCAGCCTCCTACATTTGCATAGTAGTTGGACCTTATCTTTGCCGTTTATTCGCTGTGCGTATTTTGAAGATGACAATAGCTCGAATGTAAATTTATTTATTTATTATTATTATATTATGAATATGCAACAAATTACGAATGAGTGACAAAGTAATCATCCCTCTACACAGCAATGTCAGTTCAACCCTTTCTTTCTTTCTAGGGTACTCTGTCCTGGTTATGTCTGTCCATTGAATTTTCCAAATTCTTCGGGGGGGGGGGGGGGGGGTCCCGGTCTGCCCCTTTTCTGCCAGCGCGCATGCAAAATAAAATGTATTGATAGGTAAGAAAATAAACAAACCATTAGATTGATTCTAGCTTGCTTGCCCTCGTTTGTTTCAACCTCACATCCAAAATTATGATTAATTCAGAGGAAATTGGTTTAAACAAAAAAGCATGTGTTTCAGAGTGGTTATCTGGACACATAATTCTAGTACAACTGTCCAGGTGAGTAAATTTCGCTTGTTTCTGTCATGTGTCCGTTTCTTAATGGCGTAAATTCCTTGAAGAAACAGTTACACAGAATTCTGTGCCTACAGAGCCACTCTGAAACACTAGCACTTTCGTTTAAAACCAATTTCAGGTGCATCTGTTTTTTTGTTTTGTTTTTTTTTTTTAGCTTTTTATGTTAAAAAAAAACGAGGCAAACAAACTTGCCCGTATGAAATTTTCATCAATAAAATCATGGCTGCCTCCCACGGGCGTGCCGAGGTTTCCGGAGGGGGGAGACAAGATTGCAATTTGACCGCCCTTCAAAATTATGAAATTGAATATTTTTTTTCGCTTGTAAGTACCCACTGATTTTTGCTGCCTTTGGGAAGTACATTGCTAGAAATAACCCTTTTTTTTTCATTTTTTTTTTACTTGTTCACCCTAATTTTGCCGCCCGAAGAAAGGGAACACCCCCCCCCCCCCCCGACGCACCACTGCAATGCCCCCGTGGTGCCTCAAAAGCACGTCCTGAAATACCTCACAATACCATAATTTTGTGATTTGTGAGGCAGGCAAAATGGACAACAGCTAAAAACTCCAAAAGTGTGAATCTTATAGAGTCACTGTAGAAGCGTGTGATTTGTGGCTCACTCTATGAGCCAGATCGTGAACTTATATCAAGTCACGTGCCAATATTCAAAAGCAACAACAACATTATTCTTTTTATTATGATTATAAACAAAATTTTAGAGGTTGGCATAATAATGGCTCATACAGTCCAAACAATAATGGTGTGCTGTATTATTACTATTGTATTTTATTTAAAGATAAATAGGTACTTATTAATAAGAGTGCATTTGAGTCCCGCATGAATCACAGGTTCATCGAAAGTCTAAAATGATTGTGTGAAGTCCTATCATTTCTATGCCAAAATTGCTAGCCTGATTGAGTTATCCTCCAAGTTTAAGGTCATTGTTTTGCGTAAATAGGTACTTGATTCACTTCCATCTCTTGTTGCACTCCGATTAGAGTAGAGGATACTGTGTACTTACAATCACAGCAGACTCCGTCTCTCCATGCGTAGTGAATAGATTGCAGTTGGAGAGAAAACAAATACTTGTCTTTTTGGTTTGCTAGTGTAACAAACAACTAATGTTCTCTTTTGAAACCTGATTTGCAGTAAAATGTGGTTTTGATTCCAAGACTGTGGTTTTGATTTGTGAAACTCAGTTTTAAAGTTAATTCATCAATGCGACTCAGAACAGCGGAAACTACTTTTTGGAAATGCAAACTTTTACTGTTGGTAGGTATGAGCCTTGTGGTAAATTTTAACTTTCTTATTGTTGTACTTGAACTTCCTAATTGCCTGTAGGTACGCACTGCTATTCTAAAGAGTACAGACACAGTGCGACAAGCACTCAACACAGAATGGAAAGTCTTTGTTTGTAGCTAACTTATTTCACTACGCCGTGTCAGGTGAAAAGGCATTTTAGCATTGTTACTGGCAAGATTAGTAGATGAAGGGTCCACTGGCTTTGAAAGCCATTCATCTAAACTTAATAACAGTGAGAATGGGTCCATAGCCACTGACATTATTTCAACTACGCCTGACAAAAAATCTGCGCATGAAATTCATGAGTAATATCTGCGCAATTCAATTTCCACGCAGCTTGAGTTTGATTTTTAGTGGAATGCAAGCCTTGACCCACTCTTGAGGCTAAGACAACCTTTTCCAGTCCAGCATAAAATAACTTTATCACCAATGAAGAAACTGGCATGAGAAATTGGTGTTGCTGGTTGCTGAGCACAATGTGTGTGCAAACCGCAAACGATACCTCTGTAGTTTTTTGGATTGATTACACTCCAAATCAGGTTTCAAAAGTGAGCAATTTTTTATCAGTACTTATTCACCACAGGGTACATACCTACCAACAGTTAAAGTTTGCAATTCCAAAAAATAGTTTCCACTGATCTGAGTTCCATCAATGAATTAACATTAAAACTGAGGTTGCAAATGATGGTCTGAGACTCAAAACCACCATTTACTGCAAATCAAGTTTCAAAGTAGAACATAAGTTGGCTGTTTCACTCGAGCATCAAGAGATAAATACCTACATTCTTGCTCTCCAACTGTAATTTGTACTTTTTACTAAAGTTGTTGCATGGCCAGAAATGTCAACATTTAGATCAGATTGATGACTTACCGCAGTAATTGACGCTGTAAGCTAGATACAGCTTGAACACATCTACTGCTTCATGAAAATAAGGAGTTGCATCTTGCAAAGGAACAACTATAAGTAAATTTTAAATCACTACAAGATGCTCTTGCTCACCATACCCGCACTGGGAGTTTGCAAATTTCCGAAAAAAGTTTCCGCAGCTCTGAGTTCCATCGATGATTTAGCTTTGGAACTGAGTTCCGCAAATGATGGTCTATAAATCAAAACCACCATTTACTGCAAATCAGGTTTCAAAATAGGACACTAGCTGGATGTTACACCAGCAAACCAAGAGCTATGTACTTGCCTACATGTTTCCTCTCAAACTGGAATGTGTACACTACCGGAGTGGAGACAGAGTACACTGTGATTGTACGCGGTTTTTTTCCGCAATCAATGAAGTGTAACAAGGAATTGAAGTAAATCAAAGTACCTACACAACACAGGGACATGAGAGATAACTCAATCAGGCTAGAAATTCTGGCGCAGAAATGATGGGACTCGTAGGCTACGTGGGGGTGGGACTGCACTGAATTATCTTAGATTTCAGATAAGCCTATATGATTCAGGTGGGACTCGGATGAACTGATGAAATAGTATCGCACTCTCACACACCATCAAATTGGCACAAGAAAATGACAAAAGCAAGAGAACAAGTTTAAAATGCAAATCAACTGGAAACAACTACTATTTTAACTTTTGCCCCCTCTGGGGTGATAAATTGGGTTAGGTCTTGAGCTTCGAACTCGAATTTCACGGCTTGAAACTGAAAGTACCGTCATCACAGAAATAACACTATTGAAGAATTTCTTGCTACTGTTTTAGCCATTTAAGTAACTTCGGCCCGTTCGACAGTCATTAATTGTTAAAACTCGAACGAAAACCGTGGGTCAAATGTCAGAATAAAGATAGCCGGGTTGTTGATGTTATGCAGTGATTGCAGTGTTACGTGATTTGATTTGTCCCTGGTGTCAAGCGGTGATGGTGTGGACTTGTTTCAGGCTTCGGTCTGTGGCAACACTGAAGGGTGGTCTGATTGGCCCATGCTTATTTTCGAGTTTATTTCCTTACAAGTGAATGAAATAAGTTAAACTCTTCGGAAGTATCATCTCCCAGTCATTCTGAATCTATCAATATATGGTTATCTAGGGTTTTGTGTAGGCGTTTACTCTGTGGAGTGACTTATTGAATAATTGGTTTTGGCGGTCGATTCAAAATTGAACCGTAAAAAAGACGGTTTTCTAAAGATTTATTTTTGCTTGAACCATGAATCAAAAATCAATTCATACCATCTGATAGATCTTTTTGGGCCCGTTCTGGCCATATAGGGGTTATGGGGTTTTGAGCGACGGTATAAGCGGTATTTAACCGAACATGCGAGAAATCCTGCTCAGAGCCTTTTTCGCGATGTTCGTAAAAAATATAAGTGGTCCCGCTAGCCAACTGCTTCTGGGGTTTTAAACTTGACCGGGGTGGCTATCGCCACTTATAATTAATAGTGCAAAACTATTATTAGTAAAGTATCAAAAACAGTTTAGTATTTTGAAATTCTTAAAGGGAATTTTTTCCTCGTGTAGAATTGACTTAGCTTTTCATCAGTGACATTCAAATTAAAGGGTTAGGTAAAGCTTAAAGAAGAAAATCATTGCAACTTAGCTTTTTTTTCTACTATTGCTTGTAATAAGAAAAATAAATGAAAAGAGGGGGGAGGGATTGCGCTTGCTATTTCATTCTGCTCTATTGATGAGCCTTATGATGGACTCAACTTTATTATAATCATTGCTTTAGAAACACATCTTTGTCAAAATATCTCTTTATGACTGACCCACCTAAACCTCAACCCCTTAACATAAGAATAAATCGCAAAACCGGCCTGATATCTTTGACCAAAACTATCAGTAAACCTCAAGTAAACTCGTGGCGGCCAAGGTCCAAAAATTTCTCCAAACCTCTCCCTTTTACTACCTTCCTCTTTCCTACCTCAATCTCCTCTCTTTAAAAACTTTTCTTTCAAAATCTGTTATTTTAACCTTACCTGAGAGATGCATGATTGTGCGTGAGGTCTCTCAGATTCAACTTACAAACTAGCTGATATCAAAGCGACCAAGTCCCCTCCCCTCTTCCCACCCTTTCTACTCCTGTGTTTCTTCTAGCCCCCTACCCCTTCAGATTTCAGCCTGAGATTTTATCTCTGATCTTCATTATTCAGAATAATTATTACAGTCTGTTGGCTGCGCTCAACGCAAACCATTGCATAACTCATAAATTGCAGGCGCATGAAAGTGCAAAGGATTTAATGCCCAAAGGCGCTGATATCCGAAGAACCAAGTCTAATTTTTTGTACCTGCTGCACCTTTCTTCTGCTTCCTCTTCTACTTCATCCTCTTGCTATAGTTCACCCACCAAAAAAAAAAATGATAAAAAAAATAGAAAAAAACTTGGCGTTACCTGCCAACATAGAGTGTACTAACACCGCATATCAGCTTTTGCAGGTCAACGCCAAGTTTTTTTCTATTTTTTTATCATTTTTTTTTGGTGGGTGAACTATAGCAAGAGGATGAAGTAGAAGAGGAAGCAGAAGAAAGGTGCAGCAGGTACAAAAAATTAGACTTGGTTCTTCGGATATCAGCGCCTTTGGGCATTAAATCCTTTGCACTTTCATGCGCCTGCAATTTATGAGTTATGCAATGGTTTGCGTTGAGCGCAGCCAACAGACTGTAATAATTATTCTGAATAATGAAGATCAGAGATAAAATCTCAGGCTGAAATCTGAAGGGGTAGGGGGCTAGAAGAAACACAGGAGTAGAAAGGGTGGGAAGAGGGGAGGGGACTTGGTCGCTTTGATATCAGCTAGTTTGTAAGTTGAATCTGAGAGACCTCACGCACAATCATGCATCTCTCAGGTAAGGTTAAAATAACAGATTTTGAAAGAAAAGTTTTTAAAGAGAGGAGATTGAGGTAGGAAAGAGGAAGGTAGTAAAAGGGAGAGGTTTGGAGAAATTTTTGGACCTTGGCCGCCACGAGTTTACTTGATACAATAATACAAATACATACAGCCTTCCCAATTTACATATTTGTTTTTCCTTTGAAACAAATGCCTGTCTTCGAAATGTCTCCGTTTATATGCCTCAGTTTAGAATAATAATTATCCATAAGTAAAAGTATCTTATGTTTACCGAAAACAAGAAATGATGAGTAGCTATGGGGTCAATACTTCTCAACCCTTTATGGACCAGGCCCGAGTATACTCGTTTTTATTCTCTAGTCTACTTCACATATATTGTTTCAGTCTTCATTCAGTATAAACTCGATTATCAATGTAAACACTCACAATATAAGTTTGGTCCAGGCGCCTTCAAATCGCCGTACAGGCAATTCCAACTCCCCCGTGTACGAACAGTTAACTACCTTCCCTGTATACACGGAAGAATGGCTTTCTTTTGAAAAAACCTGGCCCTTAGAGGGTTAATGCATCATATCATGTTATGAAATTCATGAAAGATAGCCACTTAATGTCAAGCATATAATACGATAATACAAATACATACCGCCTTCACAATTTACATATTTGTTTTTCCTTTGAAACAAATGTCTGTCTTCGAAATGCCTCTGTTTATAATTTGATAATAACCATCTTTAAATAAATTCATTCTGTGCTTACCGAGTACATCAAATAATGAGAAGCTGTATAAGCTGTATAGAAGCCTATGTAAGATAAATATTTCTGAACACACGTTGAATATAAATCTTTTGCTACTGGGGATTGAAGAGTTGATTCTTGCATAAAAACCTGTAGGTAAGTACAAATGTCGGCGAAACGCTAAAAAATCACGAAAGTCACTCTCAAAATCGGACTTAATGACGGAAGGACGCAGGTATCATGGGAGATTCCTATCTAATTTGAGACATATCTCTGTGTTTCCTTAGAGAAAGTGACTTGATAGACAGGAATCTCCCATGATACCTGCGTTGAGCCGCCATTACGAACTTGACGTTTAAGCAGTTATATGAGTTTATTACCTACTGAATGGGTCTGTTGCAAACTTTTGCTACAGCGCTATAGAGTGCGTTCGATCTCTTGTAAAATCGCGTGAAAAGTCCATTGGTTGCATCAGAAAGTCATAAAATGCAGTATGAAACTAACGAGAGACGTTTAATGAAATCCTAGATGGCGGTAAAATATCGAGCAACCTGTATGCATGCACCACAAACATCCAAAGATATCCAACCTCGCAATATCGATCACACCCAATCACAACGTAAATAAACACATAACCTCTGAAGCTGTGAGGTTGTCAACGTTGGCAATCCTTGGATGTTGAAGGTGCATGCATACAGATTGCTGGATATTTCACCGCCATCTTGGATTTCATTAAACGTCTCTTGTGAGTTTATTATCGCATATCATGACTTTCTGATGCCAACAATGGACTTTTTGGGCGATTTTACGTGAGATCGAACACTATACAGCGCTGTAGCAAAAGTTTGCAACAGACCCATTTTAGACTTTCATAGAGCGATTTTCGTGATTTTCGCTGGTTTTTACATCAGATTGGACTATTCATTTGCCCACAGCAAAAGTTTGCAAGAGCCCCACTATACGCAAAACGGCAGCTCTGAGAACCACTATCCAACTTGAACACCTTCTAGGGCACCCGACATCGGACATTGGACTATGCACCTGTTCCTGACATAGAGAGTGATGGCCGATGGTCGGCCAAAACCAATGGACATAAAGGAGTAAAAAGAGGAACTCTCGAAAGACATCGAAACTACTTCTTCTGAAATGGGTTTTCATTCGTCCGACGTCAAACTGAATAGGTCCTCGCTTTCCTTATCCAAATCGCCGAGCATCCGATTGACATCGACGTTGCCAGATCCTTCGAAGAAATTCTGATTTTGCACCCGTTGAAGTGGAGGATTTTTGCGCCGAACCGCGATCGGTGCAGGCATCGAGATCACACAACGCGAGACGAGAGACAAGCACTCGGGTCTGGGAAAGCACTCGGCACGAGAACCCATAATTCTCTAAGACACGCATAGACACAGGACGTCCCGTTATCGCACAATGGTTATCAATCGGTTTTCTCGACATTTTTACAAGAGGATTCCAGATTTTTCTCACTCGCAAACAGTGACAATATGTCTTGAACAAAACAGCACTATTAGACGGTTTTGGTGATGACTTGGTGATGCCGTTATCCGGCGATGAGCGTTCCAAACTAAGACTAATAGGTCTGTTGCGTACTTGTGCTACATCAATATAACTCATTGTTTCTAACGTAAAATTCGGCGAAAATAACGATGCGCACATTAAAAACTTTCAAAATCCACTCATTAACTCAGAAAATACCTTCCATTTCAAACAACTCGCGCTACACTAGACACTATATCACAGACTTAAAACTACATAGATGGAACCATCTCGTTTATGTAAACATGAACAGAACTTACAAACATTTGAATATTTCGATTAGATGCGCTCATTTCTTGTATTATTTTGTAATCTTTGATAAACCGAAAAGACTAGACAGCAAATGCAGCTTATATTTCACATATTATTAAAAAAGAAATTCCATCATTTTGCAGTTACGATGTTGTTTACCGGTGCAAATAGTGTCTAAAGTAGCGCGGGCTGTTTGAAATTGAAGTGGTTTCCTGAGTTAATAAGTGGATTTTGAACGTTTTTAATGTGCGCATCATTATTTTTGCCGAATTTTACATAAGAATCAAGGTTCTATATTGTTGTAGCAAAAGTATGCAACAGACCCATTCTCTAAGACACGCATAGACACAGGACGTCCCGTTATTGCACAATGGTTATCAATCGTTTTTCTCGACACATTCACCAAGAGGATTTCAGATTTTCCACACTCGCAAACGTAGTGACAATATGTTTTGAACAGCGCTAATAGCACATATTGTCTCCAAAAGTTTTGAAAACTTTGCAAAATAAAATGCGATGGAAACAATCATGTTTCAAAATAGTTTTTAAAACGTTTTGAAATTGGTTTTAATTCCCTTTTGTGGTTTAAAAATTTCACGTTTGTTTGACTAAAACACTTTTGTAACGATATCTTTGTCCCTAAATTTTACCATTTTTTTCGTAGTATTTAACTAATAAATCAACATAAAATTTCAACAGTCAATCTAACAGTTTTTAAGTGGTCAGTCCATACTTTTAACTAAACAATAGTTTCAGCACTTTTTTTTTTTCAGTGTAGCTCACTTTATAGTATCCCTTAGCGACGCCTGTGCCATACGATGCCTTGCCAAGCCTCGAAAGAAAAGGGTATTTTTGCGGGTGGGAAATTGAAAAGAACGGAAAGACACGGAATGAATCAAGGAGTAGGGTGTGTGTGTGAGGGAGAGAGAGAGAGAGAGAGAGAAGAGAGAGAGAGAGAGAGAGAGGAGAGAGAGGAGAGAGAGAGAGAGAGAGAGAGAGAGAGAGAGAGAGAGAGACAGAGACAGAGAGAGAGACAGAGAGACAGAGAGAGAGAGAGAGAGAGAGTGAGAGAGAGAGAGAGAGAGAGAGAGAGAGAGAGAGAGAGAGAGAGAGAGAGAGAGAGAGAGAGAGAAAGGGATGCGTGCGAGAGAGAAAGGGGCGAGGAGGATGGGAAAATGTGAATGTGGTGTGATGGTGGAGCAATTTAAAATGCGTGAATTTATTCGCAGCATCCGCATCTGCAGGAGGATAGGAACTGGAGAAATGAGAGGCGACTAAGAGGGGCGGTTCAGAGGAGCGGGGAACAATAAGCGTTATTTCAGGTGGCACGCGACACAGTGGTTAAAAAGCACACGTAGCAGTGGCGTAGCGTGTAATCTAGCAACATTGTATTGTGTTCATTTAAACCCATGTAAAAGGTCGAATGCGAAGGTGTTCAGTAAACACCCACACTAGTTCGATCTTTTTCATGGGTTGAAAAGGACGACCTCCAACGTTGCCATATTGCACTCTACGCCACTGATACGTAGTTCAAACTTATAACAATTATAGATTCAAACTTATATTTAACCGTTTTCGTTAGATATGAGCAACTATTTTAAAGATAGATTAGTAAACTCATTATTATTTAAAGTTATTAAATTATACTTTCTAAATTAAATCATCTCTCTTTAATAATTGCCTTCTGTGGTTTCAATGAGTTGAAAATTGACCATGTAATAAGTATAAATGATTGAATAGTCGTATATACACATATACATTTGACCTGTATCATAGCCGCAAGGCTAAAACGTATGAAACTGAAAACAAATAATTAAAATAAGTAAACAGAACCGTTTGAAGATTTTGTTTTGTGACTCATTTCTTCGTGGCCATATCTTGAGTTTTAGTAATGTTTTGGTTCTTCTCATTGCGCGATGCACTGGCAATGATGATGATGATGTGAGTGGGTGGGTAGGAGAGAGGGTAGAGTCAACCACAAACGAAGCAAGAGGGTCGATGAGGGGCAAAAAAAAAGAGAGAGAGAGAGAGAGAGAGAGAAAGGAAGAGTGAGTGTCGATGCAATTACTTTTCAAACGGTAATAAATCAAAATCTTTGCGAGCCGAGTTTTACGCGAGATTCTTCAAGAAGGAAATATTCATGCATTTTATCAGCTCAGAAACGGCGTACACTGCACCAGTACCCGAGTCTTGAAGAAGAGGTAAATTTTCAGCGAATCAAAATCGATCCTCCATAAGTTTCGAAGGTGTAAAGAGTATAGGAAATTTACTATTTTTGGTTGATATCCTTCATAAATATAAAAAAGTGGGATTTTTTTTTTTAATTTATATTTTATTTATTTATTTTTTTATTTTCAAGTCCGATACATAAGAAAAGCTAAATACACACTTAATTAGCGAATCCTAGAAAAAGTACTTCTCTCCAAGTATTAAAAATATACAGTCTGAATAGTATCGAGAAATGAATTAGGTGCATGATATTTCTCTTCAGTGACGTTAGTGAGTTCGAAAGATACGTCCGTCGTCCATATACATATATGACATTCTCTCTAATCTAAAATTTAAAATTGCTTTAAAACCATTGCTTTAAACCATACCAATCGATTTCTGATTTTGGGTTTGTTTTGTTTTTGGGTTTCTTGTTTCTTTCTCTTTTTTTTTGTTTTTGTTTTTTGTTTGCTTTTTGTTTTTTGTTTTTTGTTTTTTTGTGGGCAATTTAATTTGAAATCTCTTAGAATAATTCTTCAAGTCGGACCTAACCTAACCTTATAAAACAAGTAATAATGGACAAATCGCTACAATATATAGATTACAACTATATTGACAGAAAGAATTCTGCATATTGATTTTATTCGCGCGCAACTTAAACGGCGGTTGTATGTCTCGAACAAAAATGTTTTCCGCATTTACATATATTTATAGACTTCTTAAGCTTTATTTTTGGCAAGTCATCTAGGTTAGCTTCACATAATTATCAGTTTTTTGCAAAATAACCCAATTACTTATATTTACTCTTTCGTCATAAATTGATCTGAAAGCTACTTCGCGACATTTGTCCAAATTAACAAACTCGAATTATAGCAATGAATATGTTCAACAGTGACGAAGCGTGCAATCTGGCACCGTTGCATTTGGCTCAGTAAAACCCATGAAAAATATCGAATAATTAAGGGATCGCCGATGACTAGCGGATTCGATCTTTTCTATGGGTTCAAATGGACAAATGCCATGTTGCCGAATAGCACGCTTCGCCACTAATATTCAAATATCCATAGAAATGCTGATGAAATAAGCTATCTATTTACGAATAAACTTGAGAAAGATACAAGGTAGGAAGAAACCCTTCGATTTCAAAGGGTTGCCTAGCTTTGCCAAAATGAGTCCGCGAATTCGATGTATTTAATTGAGAAATTTGGGACATTCCCGCACAAATCCGGCAGCCTTGAATTCGAAATAGCGCTGTCCCCTGTGCTTGCTTGGACAAGCAGGGCAGTATTAATATGAACGCTTGAAATTAGTCACTCAAACAAACACAATCTCAAAACTTGAAGCAAGGACTTGCGTCGCTGTTTAATTGGTGATAATTTAACCTGTGTATTTATCATGTGAGACCAAGCATAATGCAAATTGTCTCTTTTGTGTCTCTTGAAAATTCAAATGCCCCCCCCCCTCCCCGTAGTCCACCCGAGCTGTCCAGTGCGAGCGTTTCGAACAATACTCGGTGATACGATGCGCTTGGTTGTCAAGTCGCGGGAGCAAAAAAATCCCCTATCCTTCTTTATAGCTCACTGTAAAATAGGGTGTGTTTAGCGGTGACGTCAAAGGGCCACTGCGGACCATTATTGGGATCACGTGATTCTGATTGGTCTATCATGGAGTTCCGCGCTTACCGAATCAACTCCTGATTAATTGATTTTAAATTTCCCGCTCATTTGATCTCTATCTACGATAGACATTTAGAATAAACCACTGTATGCTGAACCAGTCGCTGATGATACGGCCAGAGTTTTTCTCCGCATCTGGCAAACATGGATATACCGCTGAGTCAAGTTGCTTGATAATAAAATTGAAAGGCTTT
This sequence comes from Trialeurodes vaporariorum, assembly GCA_011764245.1. NCBI lineage: Eukaryota > Metazoa > Arthropoda > Insecta > Hemiptera > Aleyrodidae > Trialeurodes > Trialeurodes vaporariorum. Next base: position 52,447,915 of record VMOF01000320.1, on the reverse strand, counting down.
TTGCAGAAACGAACCAACTTCATTGGAAACCAATAACAGTTGGTTCCTTTTTACAAAAAACCGCCCAGTTGTAATTCATACTGAATTCGGAGATATACGCATTCAAAACAACATGAGCAGGCGGTGGATATCCGCGGGTGAAGAAGGGGGATTTAAACAGAATGGAAATTATATGACCCGGACGACGGAGCCATATGTGATAAGTTGCCCGGAATAGGTAGCAAAGGGTGTGTATTTGTGTGTGTGTGGTTGTTTGCGTGTGTATATTCTTCAAACCTTTATTTCTGCAACAGGCATTTGTGAGTCAGCGTCCAACGCGTTTTGGGCCAGTTTCACTGTATCAACGGATTCCACTTCTTGAGCGCAATTTCATCGCGGTCCATTTATGTACCGCAACCTACAGAAATGTCCGTTTGTAAATGTTGTTTTGTGACGTTTTGATGATCATTATTGGCGTCAGCGAATGAAATTTTTGTTTCCTTAGAATCATCCTTTAGTAGGCCGTTTACTGGGGATGAGGTCTTTTATTTTTTTAATTTTTTGAGCCAAACTATTCTTAACAACTCCGTTCATGAAGTATTTGTAAGACCAGTCTATCGATTATACTACGTAAATCAGTCTGAAATTTTTTAAACTTTAGATGAGCAATTTCAAATTCTTTTAGATCGAATTTATTGATGTGCGACACAATAAGTAGGTAAATATACGCGAAAAAATGCATAGATCAATATTTCTGGTATGTTCGTTTATTCACTCTCATCTAATTCACCAATAATAATGTAGGTAACATATATTAACTCTTTAACTACATGCAGGCTGATTATGAACGCGATCGTATCGTATCGTAATGCCATCGAGTCGATGATCTAGTACTGAACCCCTCCCCCCTCCCTCCTCTCCTATCTCTGCGGAAATTTGCCAATAGGAATCTTACACCTATGTGGATTTCCACAGAGATGCCATGGTTTCTATCGGAATGACACCATCCATAAGAATAACATGTGTACTGGATCATCAACTCAATGTCATTATTCATCAGTGGCGTAGCGTGCAATTTGGCAACGTTGCAGTTCGTTTATTTAAACCCATGAGAAAGATCGAACTGTTGGGTGTTCGGTGAACACCTTCGTATTCGACCTTATACGTTGGTTTCAATGGGTCTGTTGCACACTTCGGCTACAGCGTTTTAAAGTATCAGTTCCTATGTAAAAAGCCGAGAAAATAACAATGGCAGCATCAGAAAAACACTAAAATTCAGTATTAAACTCACAAATTGCGAAAAACACTAGACACTATTCACCCCTGTATCTTTCCACCACGTGCACCATATTTCGCGAAATTAGCGCGGCACATTCAAATAATCACGGCTGACTGTCATCACAGCTGACTTCATAAACAAATAAACAGTAAACACTGACGGCGTCTGTTCGTATTCTTACGTTTCAATATACTCAATTCCTCACAAAAGGTTGTGAAAGGTACGGAAACCGATATTTGTGTCGAAAACTTATCAAAATGAAACAATAACACACAGGAGTTCCAAGCATGATGATCGAAGTTGGAATCATCCTTGGATTTAGCGATTCAGAAAAAACGCGATTCTAAAGGTTGAAACTTACAAGATAAGGTTTCGTTCAGGCGCCTTCAATTCGTAGTGTACGCAATTCCAACTCCACCGAGTACGAACAGTTAACTACCCTATATTCACGGAAGAGTGGCATTCTTTTGATCAAACCGGGTCTGTAAAGAGTTAATGTGAATAAAAAACTGAAATAATTGTGTAAGGCACAAATAAATAGTCTAATCAGAAACGAATATATTCGGGAGCGGTATTGAAAGAGTTATAACCCTTTCAAACCTGAAAAACTTTTTGTTAAGGAACGGAATTTTGGACATCATAGCTGATCTGGGCACAATTTTCTCAAATAAAATGATATGCACATCATATTTTCATTTTCACCATAATATTCTATGTAATTCAGATGTACATTGAAATATGCGCCAGGTATGAAAGGTTTAATCAGGGGAAAAGAATAAGAGTTCACTAGTCAGGCACACTATCTAAAAATATATGCCCAAACAACGAAGAAGGAGTATCCGAGGAAGAGAGAATAAAATATATCCGCCCGTTCGCCGAATGTTATTTCAGTGTCATTGTTGTCCAGTTGAAGATAACGTAAAGTCAATTTATATATCAGAAAGGATAATTCAATCCTCCATCTGGCAACGTCGTACTAATGAAAACAGTAAAATGAAAAATTCGCCAATAAAGCAAATGATAAAAGTTAAAAACTCCTCACGGCTCCGGATCTGAAAAGAATGAGGAGAAACATAATTCAACTATTAAAATACAGAGGAAGTTCCGCTTTCTTCCTTTATTGAAGCTGAGTACTCATTGTAGTTGTAGGTACTACACACTACATAATGGGAGAGCAAAAGTAATATTTTCTTTCATTACAATGCTCACCTCCAGCCTTTCGCTCTACTTTGTTTCCGGTTTTGACACATCTTTTAGATTTTTCACTATACAGGGTGTTTAGATATGAAATTCAGCGTAGAATGAACATGTATTCTTAAGTTCAGTTTGTTTGATTAATTGGGACACTATGTATCGGCATAACTTTTTTTCAAGCAATAGAAGCAAGAAGGTAGAAGAGAAGCTTTCTCTACCATTTTCATAACCAAAAACTTGCATTTTTCATTTATTTCATCCTTCAATTGACTCACAATCTGCTTAGAACCCTAGTAGCAAAAATAGACCGAAAACGTAAGATTTTACGGTCACATAGTGATTTTCTTTTTTTATGTAAACGAAACTTTTATACGGGAGTCACTACTGTGGAAGTTTATCTGCAAAGTCACAAAACAGTGTCAAACAATTAATTCACCATTCATTGCTCCTCATACCTTAGAACCAGCTTTTTCCCTAAGTCTGAAGATTTCGACTTTTGCATTCAAATATAGCGCAACCTGCCAGCAGTTACAAGGGTCTGAAATTGTAGGATTCTTAAAAAAAATGAAAGTACTAGATAAGCTGAGAACGAAGGTGCTTTCGGTTCCTCCTTTAAAGTTCTGGTTGCGGAGATAAACTCGTGTAAATTTGCCTGAAATCGTGTAACCTGTGACGTCACAACGCAAAAATTCCCATTCCTTACAATTGTATTTTGGGCCAAAATCGCATCTTCGGAACTATAAATCCTTGTTAGAAACCAAAAGCATCCTTGTGTTAAGCTCACCGAGAATAATGGAGCTGTTGCAAACTTTTGCTACAGGCTTATTAATGGTTGGTTGTGGGGTAATACCCAGTGAAAATAACGATTAGCGCACTAAAAAATCACGAAATCCACTCCTAAACTCACAAAATGTTTTTAAACGCGAGACCGTAATGGCGGCCGGGGCCGCGGTTTTCATCGGGGCTCCCTATCTTCAATCAGCGCCATCTGCACGAGGTATTCTCGCAACACCACACAAGCAGAAGAAGAAGAAGCATACAATTGCCATAAGAAAACCGCGGCCTCGGCCGCCATTACGGTCTCGCATTTAAAAGCATTTTGTGAGTTTAGGAGTGGATTTCGTGATTTTTTAGTGTGCTAATCGTTAATTTTACAGGGTATTACCCCATTGTCAACTATTAATAAGCCTGTAGCAAAAGTTTGCAACAGCTCCATTCTTTTTGCTCACTAAAAACACAAAAATTTAGACCCTTGCACTTGTATGATTAGGAGCTTGTTGTTTTCTGAATGTTTTGACTAAGATAATAATAATTCTCTACAGTAAATTAAGCTGTCCGAAATGGCTAACAATTTTCTTTTAGTTCTATTTTTAATCCAAAACTACGACTATGTTCAACCAAAAAGCAGGAGGGATCAACTCGAAGGCTTATATATATAGCTTCTCGTGTCCCAAATCTCGAAGTATGGCAAAAAGCTGACTGAGCTACTCTGCTACTGGTTATTGCATCCAGTACAAATCCGAACTTCAATTTCTCATCGTACACACGATTCATAGAGATCGTTTTGTTTTATTTCATTGTTATGAATTACCTATAGGCACAGAATACTCTAATCAGAACGGAAACTCTAATTCATTTTGAAACATTCTTTACTTCGGGCCGCCATGTTCGAAAGTGAGTATCTTCGGCAATCTTCGGCAGATCTTCGGCAACTGGCCGAGTTGTGATTGGTTGTATAGCCTGAAAAAGCATGTCCGCCATCTTGAGAAGTGAGTAGGCACAGTTGCCAGTTTGTGCTGGTAAATTCCAAATCTTGTTTCCATTGGCTCTTATGGGAGTTTCCCTTCTGATTGTATTATTCTGTGCTATAGGCACTTTATTCTAAAATCACTTACAGCTCATTATGAAAGTATCGCGTCAAGCGAACTGTAAAAACGAGTCACCGTAGTTTAACATTCAAGCCCAGGGGCATGGATGGCGGCTCGTGCAATGTGGCAATGACGGATTTATTCCATTTAAACCTATACGTAAAATAATCAAGCATCGGTGAACCCCCGAGAAAGAATTCGATTCTTTGGCATAGGTTCAGTTTGAAAAAAAAAACATGGTTGCCATAAACGGCATGAGCCACTATGTACTGTTCAAGCCAATGAGCTATAACTTTCAGGGCTGCCGTTCTGCGTATAATCTATTTTTCAATTCACCGATGATTCCACCGGTTGAGAAAAGATTACACAGTTCAGTTCAGTGCATGACTGTAATATACTAAAACATACTCGCATCTGTAATCTTTTCTCAACCGGTGGAGTCGTCGATGACTTTAAAAAAACTTGCGGATATTTTAATTAATCAACGGAGCTTCCATCGATTAAGGAAAGATTATAGATGACAGTATTTTCGTGCATTACAGTCAGACACTGAACTGAACTGTGTAATCTTTTTTTAACCGGTGGAATCATCGGTGAATAGAAAAATAGCATTGATTATACGCAAAACGGCAGCCCTGATAACTTTAGAGTGGCAGCGGATTGGTCCACCTTCTGCCACACAGGGTAGAAGGAATCCCGGGAAAAAGTATAGAATTTGGACGGCAGATTCCAAGGTTTGAGGTTAAGTTTTGTAGGTCGTCTCCAAGTCGTTTCCGGCGATGCCCGCCGAGTTTGTTCACGGAACGACCGGAAACTACCTACAAAATTCAACCTCAAAATCGATTTTTACGGCAAGATGGCGGCGCCCTAGGTGACAACAACGAACCAGCGGAACGTTCCTTGATGTGCCACTCTAAAGTTATAGCTCATTGGTTCAAACCAATTCCACATTCTTTAAAAATAGAGATAAAACAACATCGATGACCACCAAAACTTGACGGGTAAATTTTTGATGGTTGATGGTGCGCATAGAGTCCCTGTATATCAAAGAGTCTCGACACGCGAAGAAGAAGTCGAAGGAGGTGTCCACTCTGATTGGTTCGGTTCACCGAGGAGGCGTGTACGTCTCCACGTAGGGGTGTTCCAACGGTTTTCTTATGGAGAATAACACAGAACGTCTCCTTGAGCTCCGTGACAGCCTAAAATCTAGCAGCCAATCAGAATCTATACCCCGTATGGCGAGACTCTTTGATATTCAGGGACTCTAGGTGCGCACTCAGTGGCGTCACGTGCAGTCCGGTAACACTGAAATGTTGTCCATAAAAGCGCATTAAAAAGGTCGAGTTATTGGAGGCAGACATTGCACTCGCTCAAATCGATATTTTACGTGGTAAATATATGAAATGCAGCTTTGCTTATACTTACACGCGACACCACTGTGCGCAATACCTACACATGACCGAATTGGAGCTGATATTTAGAGCCTCAACTTTTCGAGTTTGGGATGGCGTATAATAACTTGTCATGGTTCGCGTTCCATCAATTTCATTTTGAGCCTTAATTTAAGAAGCGTACGCGCTCAATTTATTAGGATGACAGTCGTAGAAACATTCTAAGCCAGTTGCCTGTTCGATAAGCTATTTGCAGAAATCAGATGCTAATGGCCTGTACCTTCTTTGAGTGTTGTTTCTCCTCTATTCTACAGTTTCTAAACCACCTAAAATTAAAGTATTTGCTAAAATACTAAAGTTGAAAGTATCTGTTTTTGCACTTTTGATTTATTTTTGAAATTTTTCTTGTTACAGTTTGACCATTATGAAAATCAAGTCGCATACCAGACTCCTCAAGGCCGATCACAATTTGGTAAAGATAATAAACTTGATAATATTTTATTCTTGAGGGAAAAAATTATTCTAATAAGTTATTACTTAAGTTAATTAAGTCATTTTCATACTATCAAAGCATGGCATTTAGAGTATCGTAAACATGATTTCTGATAATTATTTCCTCACCACCTTCTAAAACTATACTATTTAGTATGCATCTTGAAAAGCATGTTAGTATTCTAATTTACAGCATGATTCAAAGCACCATTTTAGTGCATAGAAAGATGTTGTATCGTATTGATTTACATCCGGAGACCTCTGATTCCAACAAATTCTGTTTCAATGCAATTTTCCCAACTCTGGCAATAATTCGAGAAATTATTGCAGCGCAACTTTTCGCGATTAGGAATTATTCTGCCTCCTCACAAATACTCAGTAAGGCATGGTTTCATAACTTAAACTGCAAAATTCGACAAGATATTAATTACAGATTTTTAGGTTAGAATCACCCAAATGTTATTATTGTTGTTGTGAATTTCGTGAAAACTTGATACATGAAAAAACCTATAAGTAACATCTAATTGATTATGACATGTTTTTGCTGTGGAACCGAGCATCATTAAGTATTTTAGATGATGGGTAATAATTAATCGCCAAAGGTTGCGTTAATTTCTTGGCGTAAAAGCCACAATGTCCGTAAAAAAGACACTCTTAATTACACTCATGGGCGCACCCGGGGGGGGGGGGGGTCAAGGGGGCCAACCCCCCCCCCCCCCCCCCCCATAGGGAGAACAAAAAGGAGGAAAGAAAAGGAAAAAGGAGGAAAGGAAAGGAAAAAATTAGGAAAAGAGAAAGAGAGAAGAGGAAAAGAGGAGGAGAGTAAAAGAAAAGATGCGAAAGGAAATGAGTTCAAAAAAAGCATCAATGTCATGAAGCATTTTTTCCTTGGAGGAACACATCTATCCCGACAGCAATGTCCTTCATTGTTAATTTCGCTCGATCTTCTTCTGAAATCTAGATTTCCTGAGGACTCCGTCTTTCTATCAGCATGATGAAGATATTTCCGATATTTCAACATAGTCTCCGAAAATCTCATTTTTCTCGAGAGTTAATTCAATATAGTTTCTGAATAGAAGTTGCCTAATTTTGAGTCTAAGAAGAGCTAAATTTTCAACATTTTCCGGGGGAGGACCCCCAAACCCCCCATATGAAATGACAACTTGGCCCCTCCCATACAGAAATCCTGGGTGCGCCCATGATTACACTGACAATGAGCCGAAGTTTGTTTGGAATCAGAAGTCCTTGAACGCCAATCGATACGATACATCGTTTCACTAAAATAACCAATTTAATAGATAATTTGTATCCACTATAGCATGGAGTATGATTATGTATAATGGTTCAATGACCATAGAAGTAATTTTTGAACAATGCACCATGAAACAGTGGATTGTAGTAATTCTGTTGTTTGAATGGGATCAAGCGTCAAACAAGGATGATACCTAAGGCCCGAAAGATAGACATGTGAAAGCTTTGTGATAACCAACCCCCCCCCCCCCCCAGAAAACTGAAGCCACCTACATTTACTTAATAAAATTAGCATACTGACCTTGTGAATTTGCTGCAGTCTCACTCTTGAATCGAGACAGTTAGCGCAAAAATGGGTCATATAAAATACATAAACGCTGTCTTGGACCTAGCATTGCCTATTAACCCCTTATGGGCCAAGCCCGAGAATACTCGTTTTTCTGCTTTAGTCTGTTTCACATCGATTCAGTTTTCATTTCGGATAAACGCAAATATAGACGAAAACACTACAGTAGAGAAGGTCTCGTCGGGCGCCTTCAATTCTTAGTATAGGCAATTCCTACTCCCCCGAGTACGAACAGTTAACTACCTTACCTGTAGACATGGAGGAGTAGTGTTCTCTTGAACTAACCTGGTCCTTAAAGGGTTAAGCAAATTTTATTTAGTAATCGGGCTCGGTCACTTTGTTACTGTACAATCACATGGGTATCCACCATCTTTGGTTCTGAATTTTGTGACCAGCTTACGGTTTTCGAAACCTACCTAGCGAGGTAGGTTACAAAAATCATGACCAGGTCACAAAAAACTAGAGAGGAATAATAATTATATGTATGTGTAATATTATCTATACTGACATTGAAGATTCACATAGATACCAGGGTTGTGACCCACATCCGATTAATGGTACCTTGACACCTAGTGACACCGGTAGGAAAGAAAAGTCGTCTCTCATTGTTATCTCTTCTTGGTGGAGTTATACTATTATTAGATGGGAATCAATCTCTCATTATTACTGCCCTACGCGACCATTACGCTCGCGCGAATAAAATCGTTTATTGAGTTTAGGAGTGGATTTCGGTAGATTCCCTATATATACTATGAGAGTTGCGCCATTGCTGAATCTATATCTGATTGGCTCTCAGATTTAGGCTGTCAAGAAAGCCCCAAGAGGCAAATGCAAGATGGCGGAGGGTTTGTTTACTTTTCGCGAACTCACTTTCATTAAACATTTGAAGTAACAGTGACCGCGGTAATTTTTGTGAATTTTTCCTCTGCTTGCATTTTATTACGGCGAACATTATCTCTTTCAATAACGACCGTTATTATCGAGAATCTGATAAGAGATAGCGAAATAGTGGCAACAGCGCAGAGGCAAATGGCCATCCGCCATTTGCAATTTGCCTCTTGGGGGCTCCATTGATCCGCTTCTTCTTCTTCATTTTGAGAGTCTTGTCGCAACTCTCATAGTATATAGAGACTCTAGATTTCGGAAGTTTTTAGCGCAGCTGCCATTTTTATTTTTGCAGGTTTTTACACCAGAATCGACTATCAAATCGCTTATAGCAAAAGTGATCAACAGCCTCATTGTTGAGCATTTTTTGGTGAACATTCGAAGTAACCACACTAGTTTGCCTCATAAAACTTATTCTGCACTCCGCGTCTTTATGATAAATATAATGTCTTATTTGGATTCACCACATGTTTCTCCTACAATATGCAAAAAAAAACAATCACTGAAATGAATCTATCTCTCTCGGGCAATCATCATAATCATCATAATAAAAGTATTGCGCGCTACTTTTTCCGTCCCTCATTGCCGCCATTTACTTCCTACTCTTTCAAAAGTCACGCGTAATCTTTTCCCTCTATTCATTCACAATTTTTTTTCTACCTCCCCTCAAGCACTCCATTTCTCATTATGCCCCTTGACCTTTATGCCCCTTCTCGTCTCTTCTCTCGGCACTTATTTTCGCCCATCCGCCCTTCTTACAGAGACGAGCATGCGTCGCGCTCCAAAGTCAAAGCAAATCCCTTGCCTCGGTTGCTTGTCAAATTAAATACCTTTGCAGTGGATGACTGTCACTTAATTATTGTGGCTAAGCTCCTTTTTTTTTTTTTTTTTTTTTTTTTTTTTTTTTTTTTTTTTTTTTTTTGCCCTTGCTCCACTCATTTTATTCAATTTAGGTTCCACAGATTTTATTTTCTAGTGGGTACAGATGAGATAAAGTACACAGCTGTAGATGCCAAATGTTGCGGCACAAACTCTTTACGGTTTGATTTTTTCTAACGAGAGAATTAAACGATGGTGCCATTCTGAAGGAGATCCCTAGACCCCTTTGGTATTTTTATCCAAATCCAAAGATCCATTTTCGAAATATTTAAATGTTTCCTTTTTGTGACCCATTTTTCCCCCATTGATTTTAATGGAACCATTTTTCATCCATAAACTAATCTAAAAATTAAAATTGTCAACTACAAGAAAAGTACCCCTGAGAAATGTTAATAGCAACATCTCTGCAAAATTTGGATGCAAATGGGTCAATAGCTAAAAAGTTTTGCTGGGTTTCACGTTTTATGGCTGTACGGACGGACAGACAAACAGACAGACGCCACAGAAAGTTTGTGCATTTACATTTCCAAGCCACATATGGTTAAATAATATTGAAACTGAATGGATGAACATTCTTTGGGATAGTATTAAGCATGTAATTAATTATTAATTAATTCATTCATTCATTCATTCATTCATTCATTCATTCATTCATTCATTCATTCATTCATTCATTCATTCGAATTTAATAATTAAAGTTTAAAAAAAATTAAAAATTAAATTAATAATAATAATTATTCTGTAATCATCATGATTTACTTAACCATAGTGGGGCGCCAAGTATCGAAACAAAATACCTTGAAAATCTCTGCGCCATTGCAATACTTTCTCTGTTTTTAATTTTGTTAGTAGTGAGTAAGTAAAAATCTATCTTCGGTAAAAACTCTTGAAAATTGAGCTTAAAGTTGAAGTATCGAATAAACGATTTTCATCGGAGAGTGTTACGTCAAGATATTCATGTATATAATTATTCAACCTTCGTGATGCTTACATTCTTCCCGTCATTGGCGGATACAGGGGGGGGGGTGAAGGGGGCGATCGGCTCCCCCCGTTCGGCTCAAAAAGTGGGAAAAGAGGGGAGAGGAAGGGGAAAAGCAAGAGCGAAAGCAAGGAAAGGGGGTCATATGTACGGGCGAAAATCCCAAAATCGCCCCCCCCCCGGTTCGCGAGAGTGGATCCGCCACTGCTTCTCGTAGGCTGCTTATGGAGAAATGTGCCTAGAGCGTGAGTTTCTGACACAAATATTTGATAAAAAGTCGTATCTGAGTGCCTTCAACCATTTGTTCCTTGCGTATGAAACCTTCGAAAAATCTTTTAACGCAATAAAAGTTACTTGTGAAGTTTTGGATGCAAATACGGGCTTTCTGAAATGTATGGTACCGCCATTGAAACTGGACACCTGCTGATTTGGCAACGAACAGCTTTTAATCGAGTAAATCTATGTATTTCTCGGGTTGAATTGTATGACTTAAATTCTTGATTTTGTTTTCTCTTCGTCTTTTTCTCCAGTACTTTTGACTTATAATTGATTCCAAGCGTATTCATATTAATTTTGACTTAAAACGAAAGGGAACAGAAGAAAAAACCTAACCTTGTTTGTTGCGTTTAAGAGAACTACAGTGTACCGAGTTTAACATAAGCCAGCATAAGGAGAAACATCTAGGTCAAAGGTTAAATAAGTTTTGTGGCGTTCAAATGACGCAAATCAGAAGGCTGCACTCTTTCAGACTTGAACGCTCGAAAATCACCCTCAAGACAGACAGGTGTCCAAATGGAAGAAATTCATTTTTTAACTTTCAATTGTTCAAATAGAGAGAAATAGATTACCTACGTACCTCAGGAGCTCCCTGATGCAGTAAAGCGTCTTTAAGGCGTTCGTTTTACAACCCAAAAAAACCGGCCCCAGGGACTTGGTGGTTAGGACACCCGACTAACAATTTATAGGTCCAGAATTGGAAAAATCAGTTAAGCCTTATACAATCTAAATGGTTATTGAGGTTATTGAGACAAGTTTGAAAGAGATTTTGAAGGAGAAATACAATCACAATTCATAAATATTCCTCAACCTCAATGAAATGACAAACAATTATTGAGACAGGGGAAAATCCTTCATTCTCCCACTATAACATTGATACACCACTGAGTAGGTACAAAATTCATACATAATGGTGGTAAACATATCAAAGTATTTTTTCCCGTGATCTATTGAGATATGGCAGCAGAGCGGTGTGCAGTGTTGGGAGTACTGTGCAGCGAAATACGTCGTATCATGTCACCCATTCCACTTTTTACGGTTTCTCTCTGACATTCTCGCGCCGTTCTTGCATCCTTCATCCCTGAAACCTTTTATTTCCTAACCCCCACCCCTTGTCCGCTAAAATTCATCCTTCATTTTATGCTGTTCTCCTTAAATTTCTGGTTTTGATCGGATTTCAATGAAACGTGTTTTAAAATGAGACTCAAGAGAAGATAAGCAAAAGAGTAGTGAGCTTTCGAAGTTGTCATATTATGATCAGCGAGGTTTACCTTTCGTGGCTTTTAAAGCTTAAAAGGTATGGCGTCAATTCCGGATTTGTTTCGTTTCAGTTTCAAAAACAAATCGATCTTATCGAACAACATGACAAATGTTCATCCGGTTGGATTTTATTAGAATTAATTAATCCAAACACGAAATACGTTGGGTAGACGTGTTTTCCTCAACGGCGTTCATCTTTGTTTGAAAGTATGAATAGCAATCCCTTTTAAAATATTATAAATATTATATGTGACGTGGTTTGATAAAATTAAAAGGACCCTTTGACTTGATTAGAGAAAATTGTCCGGACTGCGGAAAAAAAACGAAACATGCGACTTCAACTTCTGTTTTATACTGCCAAACGTTGCCTTACTTGTGAGTTTCTCCACTGCCAATTGCATTAAAAGAGGAATTATTCTCAAGCTGGGAAAATACTTTTTGAAAATACTAGGTTTGACCACGTTTTTGGTGGCAGCTGCATTTTCCTGTGTCTCAGGTTTGAAATAATGGCACATCGTAATTTTTTCGAATATTCACGCATTCATTGCGGTAAACTTCTCTATATACACAAACCCTCCTCTAGGCAGCTGTACCATAGCAGTTCAATTTTAACCGAGTGTGTAAGTCAAGGGTCGGGGTCGCATTCTGTCAAGACCTTTCACATATAAAGTAGTCACAATAAAATATGTAATCGATGATCAGACATACAGGATAGAGCTGCCTCGCGACCTATTCCCACTGATGAATTGATGGACCATTTCGTGTCAAAACAAGCAAAAATAAGGATCGTATAGCGCAAAAAATATTTAAAATCCACTCGTTTACGTTTTAAAGTTCTTTGAGTACGCGTCACCGTTATGACGTATTGTTACGCTGGTACTATATGGGAGACTCGTATATTAATTTTGCATTTTTCTTCAGCAGAGATACCGATGGAAAAAGTGGCCTTTACTTATAATCTATCAATCACCATCAATACAGTTATTATGACAAAATCATCAGTCAACCGTTATAATTGAGTTTGGGAAAAAACAAATTTCTAATACACGTAATGGATAAGTAAGGCGAGTGAGTTTGAATTAAGGAGAAGAATAGAAAAACTCTTTGGCAGTGAAGTCAATTTTTATTTCTAACGAAACATAAACATCTAACTTAAAATTCGATGTAGGGTACTGCAAGGTTCCTTTGGTCCGTATCCAGGTTGATTAGCCTAGTACCCATTTGCTCCTGCATCTATAAATCGGCAGAAACAGTAAAAAGCTATATAGGTAACTATTTCTAAGTATCTGTGCCGGTTTTGCATAACTTGAAAATTGAAGGAGCTTCGTATTATTATATCACTGGTGGTCTTGGTAAAGATTAGCAACAAGCCAAAAGCGGTATAAGCTAAATAGTTAACTATCCCTATACTTGTTTTTGTCATTTGTGCATAACCGGGAAATTGAAGGCGCATTGTATCATATTGCATAACCATTGGTAAATATTTGGAATTTATCTACAAAAATTAATGTGCGAAAAAAACGTATGATACGAGTAGATCAGGATCCATGTATTTCAGTTTGAGACATCAGACTTTCAGTCAGAGTCTTGTATCGAGAGGCTTGCCATCTCATCTCCGTCCTTTCCACGAATATATTAGTAACAAAAAGCGGACACGCGACGCCTGAAAGAGGCAAATTATAACTCAACCTACCTACCTGCAATACTTTATTATCACAAAGCGAGAGTCACCATATCAATAACTGGAAAGTTTGAATAAAGTGAGTGAGCTATTTGCGTCTGGGAGAAATGCAGTTTATTAAAATAAAACATACGTATCTTTACGTTGGTACTAAGAACTCAGTTGAATACTTGCCTTGCAGTCTGTTGCGTACTTTTGCTACATCAATATAACTCATTATGTCTAACGTAAAAGTGTGCGAAAATAAAGATGCGCACATTAAAAACTTTCAAAATCCACTCATCAACTCAGAATATACCTTCCACGTCAAACAACCCGCGCTACACTAGACACTATATCACCGACTTATAACTACATAGATGGAACCATCTCGTTTATGTAAACATGAACAGAACTTAAAAACATTGGAATGTTTCGTTTAGGAGCGTACATTTCTTATATTATTTTGTAATCTTTGATAAACCGAAAAAAACCAGAAAGCAAATGCAGCTTATATTTCACGTATTGAATAAGAAATTCCATCATTTTGTAGTTACGATGTTGTTTACTTATGCACGGTGGTTCCATCTATGTAGTAGTATACCGGTGCAAAGGGTGAGACCGGATTCGTCCACTGGTCACTTTTGACACTTCCGGATTCGTCCACCCGAAAAATCGAAAACCGAATTCGTCCACGAATTTTTTTTTTTTTTTTTTTTAAGTACGTACGTTTGGCAACGGCATGGAGTATTTGGGTAGAGTGCGGCAGCTATCTATGAGATACCGCGATCCGATATCCGATAATCATTCGTATTATTCCGATAATCATTCGTAAGTCAACAGGATTGCCAATAATGAGTATTATTGTTAAGTCAGAAGAGGAGGGAAAAAAACTTCCCTTCACACTTTTTCCAGGCTTAGGACTGGCTGTTAAGAAACAGGCGTGTTTAAAAGTTTTTTTATTATTTTAAATTTGTTTTCTTCTTCTTCTTCTTCTTCTTCTTTGTTTCTTCTGACCTCTTTTCCGTTTTTTTTGTTTTGTTTTTTTCTTTTTTTTATGTTTTTTTGTTTTGTTTTTTGTTTGTTTGTTTTGTTTTATATTTTTTTGGTTTTTTTCTGTTCCTTTTTTCTTTTTCTTTTTTTTCCTTTTTTCTGTTCCGTTTTCCTTCTATTAAATTTTTTATTGATTTTTTTTTGGTTTTTTTTTATGTTATACAATGGTTGCCACAATATATAAATACAATAATACATGAATTGTGACACAATATACAATTTTACCCACTGAAAGAAAGGGGTTGTCAGAAAATCTCACGGACAATCACTTGAACTTTTTAGGTTACATTTTTACCTTTCTTCTTTTTTGGCTGTGCATTCTTTTTATATCTATAATCTTTTTATATCCTAAGCCTGGAAAAAGTGTGAAGGGAAGTTTTTTCCCTCCTCTTCTGACTTAACAATAATGCTCATTATTGGCAATCCTGTTGACTTACGAATGATTATCGGAATAATACGAATGATTATCGGATATCGGGTCGCGGTATCTCATAGATAGCTGCCGCACTCTACCCAAATACTCCATGCCGTTGCCAAATGTACGTACTTAATAAATTAAAAAAAAATTCGTAGACGAATCCGGTTTTCGATTTTTCGCGTGGACGAATCCGGAAGTGTCAAAAGTGACCAGTGGACGAATCCGGATGTGCCCGGTGCAAATAGTGTCTAGTGTATCGCGGGCTGTTTGAAATTGAAGTGATTTCCTGAGCTAATGAGTTGATTTTGGACGTTTTTAATGTGCGCATCGTTATTTTCGCCGAATTTTACATAAGAATCAAGGTTCTATATTGTTGTAGCAAAAGTATGCAACAGACCCATTCGGCGACAGCTCGTTCAGCCCAGAAACAATCGACTTGACTCATTTTTAAACCTTTATAAATTAATCTATTTTCGACGTTTTATAATGGAAGATCAAGAATTCCAAGGTTAGCTGCGAACTTGGCTCAACCGTCGTCACAGCAAACTTTATGCTTTCATGCACGCAGCCCTAGATTCCAAAACGGAAGTCCACGAGGCGTGTAATGTAAAACAGGTTTCACGCATCCTCGCACGTGCATACCAAAATAAAGCTCTCTCTCTCTAAAGGCAACTTACAGTGTAAGGACGGTTTCTGTGCATGAATTCCGAGTAATGGAGAGCTTTGAGATATGGATTTATTGGTCGCACACAATGGCAGGCAAGTAGACCGAGTACCGCCGAGCATAGCCGTAGCCAGGATATTTTCTTTCTCTCTCTTTGCCCATTTAAACGCATGTGTTAGAAAAGGAGAGAAACAGAGGATGAAGTCACGTGACAGCCCCTATGGCCTATATCCATCCTTTTCTTACACTTGCGTTTAAATCGGCTAAGAGAGAGATAGACATTATCCTGTCTGGCTACGGCTATGCCGCCAAGTAAGAACTGCACGATTCCTTTTTAATCCGAATCCGAATCTGTTCCGTTTTTTTCCGATCTGAGTCGATGATTTCATAATTTTTTAAGTGCAATATCGGAATCGTGGAATCGGAATTTTGCAGTGGCGGCTCGTGCAATCTGGCAACCGTGCACTTTTGCCATTTAAACGTATGCAAAAAGATCGATATAAGGTGAGGCGCTACGCCTCACCAAGTAATCGATTATTGTACACAGTTTTAAATGGAGGAAATCCATTGTTGCCATATTGCACGAGCCGCCGCTGGAATTTTGGACTCGCGGCGACCTCAGGAACGCTTCCTTCATGAATAGAGACTAGAGAGCTGGTATCCACGATCCGCATGCAGCCCGTGCATTTTAATTCGGACAGGGAATCGTCTTTCTCTCTCTCCTCCCATTTGAAAACGTGCGTTAGAAAGGACAGAAGAGGGGACCAAAGTCACGTGATGGCCCCCTCCGCTGTCCTTTTCTAACACATAAGTTCAAATGGAGGGAGAGAGAGAGAGAAAGACAATTCCCTGTATCCGCCCATGCCCCGTATGCGATGTTGTCAGATCACGGTGAAAACATGACCAACAGAGCAAGGGACAAAGTGCCTCTTTAGCGACATAACTGTCCGCGACAAGCACCAAACATCAGTGTTCATTTTAACAAAATTTTTAATGTATTTCAATGAATTTTCTTTTTAAATTTACATGAAAATTGTGCTACTCTGTATAGTATATGAGACGCTGATGTCAAAAATGATATCTTTTTCTACGTAACTCGTCCTGATTTTACGCATGTTCTACTTTTAAGAATTTTTCGCGATAAAGTATAAATTGGGGAAAAAACTAGATTATTTCGATCAAAACTAAGGCCAAATTCGAACTCGGCAGGTCAATTAATTGACGGGGCTCGGTAAACCCTAGACTGACCATAAAAATTCCTAGACGAGCAATGTTCAAAACAAACTCCTAGACAAGGGGGTAAAAACGTAACAAACCCTGTGTAAACTCCTCCATAAATCCATGATTTTCGCAGGCAGGGTTGCCAAATTACATCGACATTTGTTGTAATCAGTGTAATCCAAGCTTGATTAATGAATGGTTATTAAATGTCCGCTGAGGTGTCAATAATAGATACTATCTAGGTTGAAAAAAACCGCTTCAAGTAGTATTTAAAAAAAAAACAAAAAACAAGCAGGGGAAATTCCAACACGCAGGTGTTGGAAAAGCGTGCCACTAAAGTCTGAACAGCTTTAATGCTTTTGCTAGCAATGATAATTCATCAAAGAGGAACCACTTGACATGGAGCGGATCTCGAGAAAATTGAGTCCAAAGTTGAAGAGCTAGCATTTAAACAAAAAACTCGGAATTACTTACGTTTTGATTTTATTCAACTACAGTGTTATGTTTTTGCATTTCAACACCGGGAAAAAAAGGGAAATTTTCCTATGCAGGAAAGGTACCTACTTAATTTTTAGCGTTTAAAGTGACTTGGTTCCTTTCTTCTTTTTGTTTGGCATAATCACGAAAACCGAATCTCTAAGAGAAACCAAACGGCAGAGTTGGTTTACACTGTTGATTTTTTAAAATCCGTTAATCCGGACTTAAGTCCGTTCCCAATTCTAAAAGGAACCAAGTCGGAGTTGGTTCCTTACGTGACTCGGATTAAGGTTTAAGAAAAAGGAACCAAGTTCTCTTTTAATTTCATCATATGGACAATGACTTCAATGAGGCTCACCAGCTCACTTTTACCTGGAATTTTGACGGGAAATAGTTTTTATTAGAAGAAGCACTTGTTGCTTCGAGATTCAGTATTGCTAGGTCTATCAATCAATAACTAAATTTTTATCAAAAATGTCACTCGGTTCTTTTGTGAGAAGTGCTGCCCCATTGAGCTTGTTTGGTGAGAAATGATGAAAAAAAAAATTTAGATCAGATGTATCTATAAGGAGATGAGTCAAAGGCGTTGTTTTTTGTGTTTGTTTTTTTTTTTTGTTTTCAAAACTTTGGAGGGCTTTAGCTCAGAAGAGAAACATCTGTAGCACATTTTCATGTAGAAAAATAAAGCCTTATATAGGTACATGTTCACCCCAAAAATACACTCCATAAGTTTGGCACTTAAGTTTTGCAACACCCTATATTCTTGATTTTTTGCTCCCCGCCACCCTTCACAGAACACAACATCTTGACCATGCAAATTTTTAAAATCACAGTTTGACTGTAGAGATATTTTCCCCCCCCCCCCCCCTTATAACGAAAAAGGGGAAAATGGATCGCCTGTCTTTGATGTTCGTCGTATGCGCGTGCACAGATTGTTCGGCTTTACGACTGCCATTTTGGCTTTCTTTATAATGCGTTTTGTGGGTTTATGAATGGCTTTTATGACTATTTGATGCCGCCAATGTAATTTTCAGGCGTTTTTACATAAAAATCAAAACTCTATAGCGCTGTAGCAAAATTTTCCAACAAACCAATTGAAAGCTGAAAAAAGAAAATTATTTGATAAGGCTCGATCTTTTTTACCCACATAAAGTATAGACAATAGATATTTCTAAATCCCTCCCCCTTTTAAACGGCTTGTTCAGGGATCAAAATGAGGTTGCGTTCTTTTGAAGTCAAAAAGCGTCATTTCGGAAAAGCCGTGATTCTAAATAATAAACAGTTTTTTTTCTTCTTTTTTTCCATTTTAGGTGCTGTCAGCACTTATTGCGATTGTCACGATGTAGATATGTAAGATACATAAATGGAACACTTGCGAATTCATGAAAAAATAATCCTTTAATACACAGAACTAACCATTTCAGGTGCCCTTTACACGTCAAGCATTCTGGGGGTATAGATTAGTAGGTGTGGAGGTTTAAGGCGTTTGTGGATTTTAATGGGTCTGTTACAAACTTTTGCTACAACGATAAATAGTGTTTCACCGTAGGTAAAATCGCGTGAAAAGTCCATGGGTGGCATCAGAAAGTCATGAAATGCGATAATAAACTCACAAGAGATGTTTAATGAAATGCAAGATGGCGGTAAAGTATCGAGCAGTCCGTATGCATGCACCTTTAACATCCAAGAATTGCCAACGTTGAAAACCCTCAAAGCGTCAGAGGTTATGCGTTTTTTTTACATTGTGATTGGGTGTGATCGATATTGTGAGGTTGGCTATCCTTGGATGTTCGTGGTGCATACATACGGGTTTGCTCGATATTTTACCGCCAACTTGGAGTTCTTTAAAACGTCTCTTGTGAGTTTATTATCGCATTTCATGACTTTCTGATGCCACCAATGGACTTTTCACGCGATTTTACATGATACAGAACACTCTATAGCGCTGGAGCAAAAGTCTGCAACAGACCCTTTCCCCTCCCCCATTTATTTTGTTGAAAAGTATCGAAAGTTTACAGTAAAAACTAAGCCATTATTCATTACAACTCATTGTAATAATTTTTTTTTTCTGTTGCCATCGGTCGATATCATTTTTTGTGTTGGAGAAGCAAAGTTCCATATGGACCTATAATTTTCCAAAAATTTTAAGAAGCTTCCAGTAAAAAAAACTGTACACGCGAGAAACTTTTTAGGATAGGTAAATAAGTTATTCCAGAGTCAATTCCATAGCCGCAGCAAAGGGGGCTGTCCAGGGGGGGAAGACACGTGACAGCCCCTCTCACTTTTTAGAGCTATTAATGCGAATTTTACCCCCCTCCCTTTGTTCTGGATTTTAAAAACCTTTTTTTGCAACAAAACGCCCACAATTTCCTCAAAAATCCCTTGATTGCATAGACGCTCATAAAGGGGTTTTCAATTTGCCGATCCCCCAGAATTTTAAATGTTTCCAATGACCAAGACCTGTTTAGTGAGACGTCATGAAAAAAAATTTGGGTTTCCCAAAAAAAAGGGTCCGCCTCACTCGCGCCCCGTGGGGTTTTCCCCTATGAAACACGATCCAAAATTTTTAAATACAAGTGCTAGTAAAAAACATGTTCTTTGCACCAGTTTTGTTTATCACACCATTGGGTTCCACGTCCCTTATAAAAATTTCCGATTGTTTCAATGAATTTTCCGATAGGATATATATTCCCGCGCTTTTTTTCCCATAGAAATAATCGAAATTCCATAGAGACAATCGGAATTCGTGTAGATTCAAGCGCGCTGACTATAGCAACGATAGGTTTCATGATTGAAATAAGGCGAAATCATCTATGGCTCTATTCTTACAGTTTTAACAGCCATTTTTTTTCAGTGATAAAATATGAGCCCGCTATATTACAAACTTTTTGAAACATCGCGCATCAATGCACAATCACAGTTATATCGAAGAAAGTCCTATGTTTTGTCCTTGTCACACTCACAGTTTCTTATGAGCACAAAAATTTTAGGATATAGGGTCATCAGCACCATCACGACATGTGTTATACCTCGAGAAATAGCTTCGATACGAAGAGAAATTAGAATGATTGAGTGTCATGGCGGGGATACTCCCATAAGAGACCGTGAGTAAGACGAGGACAAAACGTAGAACATCTTTCGGTATAACTGTGATTGTAAATTCGCTTGATTGTAAATTCGCTTGTGAAAGGGAAATTTTTAGAGTGAAAAGATACTTTAAAATACGTGGAATCTAATGGTGCAATAAAATTTGAGAAAACTGTTCTTTAACTAGCATGAATTTGCGTTCGAAAATTTTGGGTCTGATTTCTTATAGGTAAATCAACGAGAGTGAGAGATAGAGCATTAGTTTGGAACCAATTCTGATCGTGACGTCATCACTAAACAGGTCTACTTAAGGATATGAACGAGTCCCTCTCTTTTTTATTCCCCGCCCGCTCTTTATCAATACCTCGCCGTCACTTCTTTCCGAAACCCTCGTCAAACAGATTTTGACACATTTACGACCGCTTAATGCACCGTGAAGAAATCTTGTGACCGGTGGAGCCCAAAGGCGAGGGACAAAGAGGGTTCCTGCGGGAGATGTTTCCACCCCCCCCCCTGCCTTTGAATTTTGACTCATAGGTTGGCACAAATGACTTAGATTGCTGGACCCGTATGGAATTCTCGTTCAAAGGGAAATTTGACTTTGACGCCTAATAACTTATTGAAATTAACAGGAATACCAAAACTTTTACAATTTTTAAAAAAATAGACGCCGAGACCTCCTGGATTGCAGCAATAAATTAACAATTAATGAAACCAGTTTTTTGAAAACACGTTTTTAAATTTTTTAAACCTTTCCCGCCAAGGTTTTGCCATAAGCAAAGCATGCAACCTATATATTAGATATGAAAATGAAAACAAAAAGCGTACCGTATATATACGGCACGCTTAACATTACTATACTACTTCTGGTTTCCCTTTGGCTTTTGTACTGGCGTTAAATTATAATTTTTTTTTAACAAAGTCAAAACGCCCGGACTTTCCTTGCAGGCGATAAGTTGAATGATATTCGTTAACTTTTTCGTATTTTCGGAGCACAGACTGATAAGTTACGCAGTCGGTCAATTACGTGAGGAGAGAATAGTTACAACAAGAGGAGCGGTGACACTTGCACCGACACAATGCAGGGGATGCTCATACTGAGACGCGGTTCCCCAAAATTGACAACATCTGCCGTCGTCCGGCACAAAATTCGATGTTTACATCCTCCGCTTTATCCCTCTGTCTAATAATATAGGAGTTTGTTTTCGATAATTTCAGCAGTCTCGGAATTCACGATTTAGCAATGGTCAGTCTAGGAGTTTACACCTCCCCTAATTGACATCGAGAGACACGCTATTCCTGTGGTTACAGGCATAAGCCGTAGCCAGGATATTGTCTTTCTCTCTCTTAGCCCATTTGAACGCATGTGTTAGAAAAGGATGGATATAGGGGCTGTCACGTGACTTCAGCCCCTGTCTCTGTCCTTTTCTAACACATGCGTTTAAATGGGCTATGAGAGAGAAAGACAATATCCTGGCTACGGCTATGGTTACAGGTCTAATTATGAGAAAAAACTCCATGTTTGTGTCTAGAGACCCTTATTTTGTGTTCATAGGGGGGCGGACATCTATGTCGTTAATAAAGCGTGAAATTCAAGGAGTAAGGGGCCAATCATTTACTTTATCGTTAAATCATCAATCAAATCTTAAAAATCTGTATCTTATGTTACGCAGGTTGCGTATTATTCGGATTGCCACTCTTAATAAATATGAGCTCGTTGATAAAAACAGGATAATTTTTTCCTCGGAGGCTCGGAATCTGGCACCCGTGAACGCAATCTCCATCCATTCGATCTGTTGGGACTCACCGCGTCACCGCTGACAGAAAGCTTTTAAATCCATTATTTCCTTTCGCGCCCTACATTTTTTTTCCTTCCTCTTCCACGCTCTTTAAACAAAGTACACGCTCTTTACCATACGATCCATCGGAACTTCCGCGCTTTCATAACCACGCGCATTTTTTTTTTCACGCCGTCGTTAGAACCTATATCTCATATACACACGGGCTTTCTTGTTGTTTTTGTTTTACCTTGATCTTAGCCCCTTTGTATACCTACGTGTGTACTTTCAGTGACGCGACGGCATTTTACTTTTTTATCTCTGTGAAATAAGCCGCGAACTCACGTTGAGCATCATTTTTACTTCCTACTTTATTGCCGGGTATTGATACATGGGACGTTTAATGACCCTCGTGGGTCAGTGGTGCCATTTTAAGTTCTGCCTAGAGAAGGCCAACATATTGTGGGGGGGACAGTAAATTTTGCCCCTTCCTGTTAACAAAACTGCACGAGGAATCTGAGAAAAAATTTGTAGCTAAAAGAATTCATCTATATTATGAAGCCAACCCGGGGGTATCTAGCTATCATAGAACCTGAGGCATGACAGCCAAAAAAGTAAAAATTTAAAGCATTCTCAAAGCTTCTTGAAAGTCTTCTTGAAGCTTCTTAAAAAGCTAAAGTTGAAGCTTCTTATATTTGCAAGTAAGCAATAATCTTGATAAAAATTTTGATTTCACTGTCTAATTATAACATGAAAGGTTCATTTGGTGGTGGTGGCGGGGGGGGGGGGGGGGGGGGAGAACAACCCCTTGTTTTAGGGAAAAAAATTGAATAAGTAGTTTTTATAGATCAGATTATATTTTGAGGGGTAACTATAGGAGTATAAAAAACAAAACAAAAACTCTTCGCTTGAAAATCGTCTACAACTTATTCACTTTTTAGCCTTCAAGTAATTTAAATTAATAGATTTAAGTCAATCTATTTTTCCTTCTTTGAAAATTCTAAAACACTCCCGTCATTTCAGTCAAAATGTCTCGTGTTGGCCAGAATTTTCAGTGGGGGGGGGCGGTGGAAGCACCCCCCCCCCCCTAAATGCCGTTCATGTTGAGTTCCCGAATGATCGATAGCTTCGCATAAGTTCGAATAAAGAAATCGATGGATGAAACGTTCAATATAAGTTCATTTTTTTGTTTTCACAGCTGCCCATGAATGAAAAGCACGCGTTTTGAACGAGAAGGCAGCAGCACAGGCTCGGCCAGATAACTTAGGTGATTGCTAGTTGAGTAGAGTAGTGAGTAGTATAGTAAAGTAAATCACAGACAGAGGCAGGAAGCCCGGCGCCCAATCAGCGAGGGGTCTTGAGAAACTGGGAAAGGGCCGCGGGGTGTCAATCCCTTCGCTCAAAGTGTGAACGAAAATTCCTCCGATTCCCTACCTTCTCCTCTTTGTCCTCTTAACCCCTCCACCTCGTGTCTCGTAATGCATTTTCCGCCCCCCCCTTCACCCCTCTCATTCTCCCCCTCTCTCTCTCCCCTCTCTCTCCTCTCTCTCTCTCTCCCTCCCCCCCCCTCCCCCCTCTCCCTCTCCCTCTCTTCCTCTCTCTCCCCCCTCCCTCCTCTCTCTCCCCTCTCTTTCCTCTCTCTCTCTCTCTCACCCTCTCTCTCTCTCACCTCTCTCTCTCTCACCCCTCTCTCTCTCTCTCACCCTCTCTCTCTCCCTCACCCTCTCTCTCTCTCCCCTCTCTCTCTCTCTCTCTCTCTCTCTCTCTCTCTCTCTCTCTCTCTCTCTCTCTCTCTCTCTGTCTCTCTTTCTCTCTTTGACGTTGTTGCCGCATTCAAGCTGATGAACAATGAATCTCATTGATGCGAACCAACAGTGATTTTTGAAATCGGTTTCGGTTCCTTGGTGGGATGAATTTCGGTCTTCAGGTTCCATGGAGGGCAAATTATGGTCTCGAGTTCCACTTCTGGGTTCCGGTGTCAGATTAACTGAATTTCGGTTCCAGTTCCAGAAACGGTTCTCGTACTGGTTCTTGTATCGATTCCAAATGTATTCAAATTTTGATGAAAAAATGAAGAAAGAAAGTGAGCTTTCAGATTTGTTTCGCGGTTCCCTTTTATTTTTAATTTACATAAAATACATGTTGATTGTTAAGGTGTCCGAATTTCGTTCATATTCAAAAAATTGCCTCATGTTGTTCACTTTTTTGGGCGGCCTACCATTATTTCAATTTCATCATATTCGATATTCGCGGTTCAAAGAAACAAAACGGTGCTCCGCGTGATACAACGCAACGTTGTGAGAACTTAGTAAGAGTATTAATAAGATAGAAAGAAATTAATAAAAATAATCAAGCTCAGCTGGAAGGAACCGGATTGGAACCGAAACTCCAATTCAATCCTTAGAACTCGTCAAGGAGTTACGACTCCTTGGAGGGGGGGGGGGGGGGGGGGTGAATCTCGGTTCCAGGTTCCGGTTACGGTTTCTTAGTGGGACAAATTATTGTGGTTCCAGTTCCTAAAATAATTTCGGTTCTGCGGTTCCGGTTCGCAACCTTACAAAGTATATCGTCGTTTATTGAGAATATTACTTTCAGTTTCAGATCAACAACAGTGAGAGCAAAGCTTCTAATTTGTAATAACCGTGAAGTATTATATAAAAAAAAGAAAAAAAAATATATGTAAGAATAAAAAAACAAGCAGGGAAGCTCCGATACATTGCATGTATTGGAAAAGCGTGCCTGTGAATTGTAAACATAAAAATCTGCGCATAAGTTGTTTCATTTGGTCTTCTGCTCTGCTGGGTTTTGCAGAAATAAGTTTTGCATAAAGGCTTACGCATACATGGTTTAAATATATTTATTATAATGTAGTTCATGGGCGAAGATTTGTCAATTTATTGTATATTATTTAAGGTACAGGAAGTGCTGTTGGAGCTTTGATTAAGAAAATATGACAATGTATATGCATTTGAGACGTATATTTGAAAAAAATATTTTTGAGTCGTTGTTTTTGCAGTGACACATTACAATTGGTTCAGTGTTTTGTTCATTTGTGGATTACAGTTGTTTGAAATGCATCAGCAATACTTAAGGAGACATTGTAGTATGTAACTAACATATGAATTGAATAAATAGATTTATATATACATGAATGATTCAATAATGAAAATTTGGATGAAATCACTGATTATAGAGTATTTGAAGTTTAAATGATTCGATTCTGCGTTGAATGGATGTAAAAGATTCTATTTATAATTTAATAAAATGAGAAAGAAAAGATAGGTAGGCCATGGTTTTGTTGGTGGAATATGGTGATGAAAGGTAAAAGAAGGTAATTAATAAATGTCTACTTATTGATAGAGACAAAATAGAGTCATTCCTTTCAATATCTAAATTTTTTAGACACAGTATTGGCCGATTTGGATCTGAAAATTAAACAATTACAATTAATGTCAATAAAAGCAATTCCTGCTATGTTTTCATTAAAGGCTTTACTGTACAGAGAAACCTTATGGTGAATACTCAAGATAAAATTAGGCTGAATCATCTACTTGGAAAAAATGCTATGATTAGCATCCAGTAAAAACATTACAGACGTACATACGAATTGAAGTATTAATAATTTATGCATCAACTTTGACAACTATAATTAGTGTAGTCCCCTACTTCATTGCGATGCGTCCCTTCAAGCAAACAGAGTTGCTTACCAGAGTTGCAGAGTTTCTAGCCTTTCATTCGATGACATTCTATCAATGAGAAGCAAAAAAAGTTACGCATATAAAAGCTTCCACCCCCCTCCCCCTCTCCATACATGTGCTTATTTTACAAAATTGGCCGTATAGTGGTACCTTTGATGATTTTATTTAATTTTTGGATTCTCTCAAAGAGAGCAAGTATAGTCTAGACTCAGCGCATGAGATTTCAATTATTTTACTCATCGGACAGTGATTAAAAACCAGAGGACCTGAATAGAATAAAAGAAGTCTACTATATTTCATATACAAAGTGAGCCAGAGCATCCGTTGCTGGCATTTTTCTCGAAAATTACTGAAACAAATGATTTGAAACAAAACAATCAGACAGAAAATTGACTCCAAATGTTTCATTTCTGATATTTTCATAAGCTCCTGACAACCTCTTGGGGTGTATTCTGGGGGGTTCAAACACATTTTTCAACTTTTCTCGAAAAAAACCCTCAATGCAGATGTAAAAATTCATTTATAATCTAAAAATAGAGAAAAAAATTCGTTTTATAAGTTTGAAAAATAGGCGCAACGTAGGAATCTGAACAAAAAACTTCTGTGAAGAAAGCTGATTTTATAAGCTTTCAGATGGCGCAAACCGCGATGCCGAAAAACATTTCGTTCAAGAATTATGACCGCGCAAAGTTTCAAATCTAGGCCAAAAATAGGGTTCCGACTTTCGATTCTACAAAAAAATTTGTTGCTCCACCAATAATCGATGAAATTCATTGAAACTTGGTGGAAGCGGGTTTTTGGGTCGCTGAATTTATTTTTGACATAAGTTTTTCAAAATTCTCAAATCATATATGGCCGCCATTGTTTTTCGTTCAGATTCCTTCATTGCGCCTATTTTTCAAACTCAAAAAACGGATTTTTGGAAACTTATAAAAGTAAAACAAAATGAAAAAAAAAGGGTCAAATTTTTTTGAACTAAACACTGTAGCACATCAATCGAAAGATCTTTAAAATACGCATCTTTTGGTGCAAAGTTCACGTCAATATCTATGTTCGTTCAAAAGTTATGGAGCATTGGAGGTTTTGACTTTGACCCCCTGCACTCCCGCTCCCAGTTGACCAAATTCAAAAAACTGCAGATATTCTGAAAGATGATGCTTAGCTCTATCATCCCTGAAAGTTTCATCCATTTTTAAGGGGGGGCACTCCTAATGGTAGCTGGATGGACCCCTTTTCATCAAAACAAATACCATTAATTGAGCCTGTCTCGTCCTCTAAAAAAATAATACAAAAACCATAACTTCGCTTACACTTTCGAACAGGCGTTAATGTTGTAACAATTCCCGAAACTAAAAAATTAAAAGAATACTGATCTAATTTGTTTAATTTAATAAGATCCATTTTCAACCCATGAAAGATTGAATGTTAAAAATTGCGCTTAAAAAAAAAAAAAAAAAAAAAAAATCATTTATCAGCTGATCAAATAAAGGCAAAGAAACGTGACTACTTCATTCCGCGCTCTCTAGCGGGTTCTTCTTGAAGCTTTACTTTTGTGAGAAGGTATCCTATAAGTAAAACCATGATCTGTATCGGTTTTATTTCGCGCCTTCTATTCGAAAATATCAGCTGACTCTAGAAATTCACAGAGAAAGATTATCAAATCAGTGAACAGGTGAGCCGCAGTGCAGCCAATGCAGCCAAACAATCACCGGCTGCAAAACAAAAAAAATAAAAAAAAAAACATCACAGAACGACTCGTTATCGGCCGCCCGTACAAAAAAAACCCCGAATGTACTTTAAAATAAATTATATATTCAATAAACGTAATAAAATAACACAAAAACAATGTCCAACAAAACAAATTAATCATAAAAACAAAAAAAAATTTATTCATCGAAAAACCCAAACACAGCAGAGTAAAATTACAACAAAGTTGGCAACATAAAACGCAAAATATTACCTCACCGCACTCCACTTACCCCTCAAAAGTGGTGAGTCCGTCGTTTAATTGGAATTAAAAAAAAACTAAAGCATTAAAATGAATCCAACTATTTTTGCTGCAAACTTTAGAAGGTACGATTTCATAATTGTACCATTGCAATCCTAAAAACGCAACAGACACGACAGGAAAAAATCACAAAATTCAAAAAAGCCGATTTTCAACTTTAGGCCACTCAGCATAGGAATACACGTGGAAAGCATAGGCTGCCTTATTACATTGTATACATTGTATTATTTTGTTAGCAGCAAAACGATCGGAATAAGCGTGCCATGTTCCATGGGCACGCTTAAAAAAAACAAAAAAAGAAATATAGTACTATACGTACTTACCTAAACATAAAAAAAATTATACTTAAATGAAAGATTTAATAAACTCGGCAACAATTCTATTAAGCGATACGCACATCGGTGTGGACGTCCGCGACGTCATCGTTCTATTGCACTTCCTACTCTCTCTCTTTACTTCTTATACATCTCTCTCTCTCTCTCTCCCCCCCCTTGCTCTCTCTCTCCCCCCCCCCCTCTCTCTTTCTCTCTCTCTCTCTCTCTCTCACTCACTCTCTCTCTTCAATACTCCTTTTCCCACCCTTTCAAAAATTGATTCCTCCCAATTTTTAAAAGGCCGGCCATAATATAATATGATGCCGAGTATAACATGTTTTTAAATTAAGAGTTAGGGAGGGGAAAAAGGTTGGAAGTAGAAGAGTAAAGAGAGAATGGTGTGAGTAGAGCAGAGAGTCAGGGGTCAAACTCAAATCGACTGAGCCGCAAAAATTTCGATCAAAGATATCGACGCTATCTATTAAAGTTTTCGACTATTTATCCGCATCTCCCCCCGGAGCGCCACAATCTACCACGGAATCGGACGCGTTTCATGCCTATCTTTCAAATCGTTTAGAGTAAATCATTTCGTCGTTTGTCGTTTAGAAGTGTAGGCGCACCTAGACCGGTAATCTTTGGAATTTGTCGACATTATTTCTGATATTACTCGAAAAAAATGAATGAAAATGAAGTTGAGGGTTCACTTTTCAATGAGGAACAATATAGAGGCCAAAGAATAAAGTTGGAGGCAAGTTCAGTTTTGATTTGAAGGAAATTTAAAATTTAAAATTCACCAAAGATTATGGTTTAGGTTCGCCTACAATTCTGAAACGAGCTCTACCCTATTTACTTGTTTTACTATTTATATTTTCGGGGACAAAGACGCTCAGGCGAAAATTGCACAAACGTGTTGAACGCTAAGTAAGTCATGAGATATATATCTCAGAGATACAATGGCTTTCAAAAGAAAGAGTCCTGATAGAAAATTTCATTTTGTCATTCCTCGGGCCCGGGTTTTAAAAATTTTACGGGTTTCAGGTATATATCACAGTTTCATTGAGTTACCACTTGAAAGTGTGGCTCAAAAAATCTAAAGATCTAAGGAAAATAAAAAAAAAAATCATTTAGAACGATTTCGATGAGCGGACTTTTTTTTTTCAAGTCACAGCTCACTTGGGGAAAAAAAGAATGTCAGGCAGATCTTTTGATTTTGGCTTTGAAAGGAAACCTGCAATGCTTAAATTCATTGAGATAACATTGGCGGCTCGTGCAATTTGGCAACATTAACACTATCCTTCCATTTGATTGTATGTAAAACAATCGATTCGAAAGTGAAGCAGCGCTTCACCAGCAATCGATTGTTAAATATCGATTTAAATGGAGCGAATACATTGTTGCCAAATAGCACGAGCCGCCACCGTGAGATAAGTATTGAGGATAGCCTACAGCCTGCCTTTATAAAAGTAGTCTGAAATTCTTTGTGCCCCCGGCTGTGCTGTCTATACAGTGTGCATGGTACTATGACTGTCAAAAAAAGTATCCTAATTGAAATGGGGCTATTGCACACTTTTTCTTTAAACGATTTACTAGTCAATTCTGGTGTAAAACCCTCGAAAAATAACGATGACACCACTAAAAACTTCCCAAATTCACTTCTAAACTCAATACATACAGGCTTTTATTTGCGCGAGCGTAATGGTGGCTGAGGGCAGTAATAATGGGAGATTCCCATCTAACAATACTGTAACTCCATTAAAAAGTGACCAATAAAACACAACTTTTATGTGACACCAGTGTCACAAGGTGTCACTGTATCATTCATCGGATGTGGATCACTACTCTGATGACTAATTACTCTGTGAATCCTCCTTGTCAGCATAGAGAGAGTGACGAAACTAAGACAGGAATCTCTCATTATTACTGCCCTCAGCCACCATTACGTTCGCGCAAATAAAAACGTTTATTGAGTTTAGGAGTGAATTTCGGAAGTTTTTAGTGCGCTTTGGATTTCTAATGATCCTGTATGCCCGCTCAAACATGAGTCTAAACAATCATCAAATTGTTCAAACTAGGTCAGTATCTCAGTAAGAATATTTCAAACGAATGAAGGTGCTCGACAAACCTACACTACTATGCAAAAAGGAATACTCAGAGGTTTTTAATCACTACAACATCTGCAATTTTTGAAAATCCCTAAATTAGCCCAAATCATTTGGTTATAAGGAAATATCTTCATAAGATATCCGTTTGACGACATTAAAAAGCATAAGTGGCCAAAAGTATCATCCAGTTTGAACGCTGACTCATTCATGAATGACTGTGCTGAATGCTTTGTGATTTTTATTTTTTTCCTCAATATTAAAAGACTTTAATTCGATTTTATTGGAATCCTATAAAGGACCTTATTCAAAATGGGCAAAATTGGCCCATGACGGATTTTCACCGGCTTTTAGTATGTTATAGAGGTACATCTCAGGAGCACGGAGATGGCCAGTTTTTTGCTGAACGCCGCCTGAGAGCGGGGGGGCAGGGGGTCAAAGTCAGAACCTTCATTCACCCATAACTTTTGAACGAAACAAGATATTGAGATGCGGTTTGCGTGAAAAGATAGAAAATGAAGAGATCTTCATTTTCATATGCATGGTTTTACGTTTTCATTGATTTTTACTAAAAATATGTCAATTTTTCTACTTTTTTTAAAATAAAAAAATGAATTTTGGACTGTAATGAATAGGGGACAAAACGAATCTGTTCAAATAATTTCCGTGAAGAAAGCTAAAGAAATAAGCTATCAAATGGCGCAAACCGCGTTCCGGGGAAACGTTTCGTTATTGCGCTACAGCGCTTCAAAGTTGATAGGGTCGCGCCCGACGCGCGCCTTGTACACCTATACCGACGCGTCACAGTATGTGTAGTGCCATAAACTCACATAGCAGCGCTTTTCATGATCAATGCTGACTCTTTTTCGCTTCCTTTGCGTAAATAGTGGGTAACATCGTACCTAAGTACCGTTAAATGAATCCAGTATTAAGTACGTAGTATTTTCTTTTTTCTCAATGTCCGGTTGTCCACAGGGGCGTAGCATGCCATTTGGCAGCGATGTATCTCGTCCATTTGAACCCATGTAATAGATCGAATGCAAGAATGTTCAACAAACACCCAGTACTTCGATATTTTTCATAGTTTTAAATGGACGAACTGATCCTGAACCTGCATCACAGATTTTTCCCGGATTTCGGATAAAGAAGAAGCATCGCAAGTGAAGAAGAAGAAATAAACAAAATAAACCAAATCATTGATACATAAGATACGGTTCTTGACCCTATTCAAAAGTGCTATGTTTCCTCCTGCTTATGCTCATTTTCCAAATCGCTGAATTAATCGTAACTAACACACAATCCCCCGCCCTCATTTCTTGTTATAATACCTACGTTGATAAGAATGAAGTTAGCCGAAATCGTCCACCATCTGCATGGAATTTTAGAGGAAGAAGGCCGGGTAGTAAACATTTATGATGAGTCCTTTCTATTTTTAGACAAAAGTGTCAATTTCATAGTTTCCAACGCGCCATCTTATAGAGGGGACAACCATTGGCATAGCGTGCAATTCGGCAACGCAAGTGAAGAAGAAGAAATAAACAAAATAAACCAAATCATTGATACATAAGATGCGGTTCTTGACCCTATTCAAAAGTGCTATGTTTCCTCCTGCTTATGCTCATTTTCCAAATCGCTGAATTAATCGTAACTAACACACAATCCCCCGCCCTCATTTCTTGTTATAATACCTACGTTGATAAGAATGAAGTTAGCCGAAATCGTCCACCATCTGCATGGAATTTTAGAGGAAGAAGGCCGGGTAGTAAACATTTATGATGAGTCCTTTCTATTTTTAGACAAAAGTGTCAATTTCATAGTTTCCAACGCGCCATCTTATAGAGGGGACAACCATTGGCATAGCGTGCAATTCGGCAACGTTGCAGTTCGTCCATTTAAACCCATGAAAAATATCGAAGTACTGGGTGTTTGTTGAACATTCTTGCATTCGATCTATTACATGGGTTCAAATGGACGAGATACATCGCTGCCAAATGGCATGCTACGCCCCTGTAGACAACCGGACATTGAGAAAAAAGAAAATACTACGTACTTAATACTGGATTCATTTAACGGTACTTAGGTACGATGTTACCCACTATTTACGCAAAGGAAGCGAAAAAGAGTCAGCATTGATCATGAAAAGCGCTGCTATGTGAGTTTATGGCGCTACACATACTGTGACGCGTCGGTATAGGTGTACAAGGCGCGCGTCGGGCGCGACCCTATCAACTTTGAAGCGCTGTAGCGCAATAACGAAACGTTTCCCCGGAACGCGGTTTGCGCCATTTGATAGCTTATTTCTTTAGCTTTCTTCACGGAAATTATTTGAACAGATTCGTTTTGTCCCCTATTCATTACAGTCCAAAATTCATTTTTTTTATTTTAAAAAAAGTAGAAAAATTGACATATTTTTAGTAAAAATCAATGAAAACGTAAAACCATGCATATGAAAATGAAGATCTCTTCATTTTCTATCTTTTCACGCAAACCGCATCTCAATATCTTGTTTCGTTCAAAAGTTATGGGTGAATGAAGGTTCTGACTTTGACCCCCTGCCCCCCCGCTCCCAGGCGGCGTTCAGCAAAAAACTGGCCATCTCCGTGCTCCTGAGATGTACCTCTATAACATACTAAAAGCCGGTGAAAATCCGTCATGGGCCAATTTTGACCATTTTGAATAAGGTCCTTTCATTTCCTCTTCAATTTTCTTTCTTTCTTATTTTGCACCAAGTTACTTTGAGTATTTTTTCCCGATTTATAGCCCTTTGCATGCACTACAACTTTCCACCTTTGTTTTACAGATTCTTCTTATAAGTTCGGACAACCCGCTGAACAACCTTATGATACGAATGAAGTGGACCAAACGGTGAACTCCCGACAACGCCGGAACAACGCCGCGAACCCGGAACCTGGTTCAAACTATGATTGTGGGTTCATTTCGCATGAGTGTGTGGGGCCTGCATGCTATAATTTAGGCGAATCCATCGGTGATGGGTTTACTGCACCGCGTGTTGATGGTTATTATCGTCGGTTACCATTAAAGCGGACCGACTCATTGATTAGTTCTAAAATAGGTACAGGGACTTTGGACAAACTCGGGGGTGCCAACTTAATTCGAAAACGCATACCTCGGGACAACAGGAGGGCAATGGGAACATTGCAGGATTTTGGAACAGTTTCGGATTTTAGTTCGTCTTTTGGAAATGGGATTGATAATTCAGTTGAAAATTCCGATTCTAATGAAGATTTTGGTGACGTCTTTAAACTTAGTTTAGTCAAAAAGGGGTTATTCTCATTTCCAACTGTGAAGCCCAATTTTGACTTGAGTCTGAAGTCCAAAGATAATCCGTTTGGCCCCGCGTCTAAAACGGGCCTGTTTAAAGATTACAATTCTCCGCTCCATGTGACTCAACGTTCAAATACCATTGACAATTTTGACTTGAACAGAGGTTTTGGCGATGCATTTAAACTAAGCTTATCTAAAAAGGGACTCTTTTCATTTACAACTCCGAAACCCAACTTCGACCCAAACTTCAAGTCGAAAGACAATCCTTTCGGACCTGCATCAAAAACTGGACTTTTTAAAGAGTACAACTCACCTTTGCACGTCAACCAGCCTCAGATCATAAAAACGCCCGAGCCAGGCTTCCTCGACTTTTTGAATTTGGGTGGGATCTTCAATTTTGGGAAATCGAGCAGCGGTAAGAGATCAAACATAGGTGTAAATGAGCACAAGAACAGAAAATCGGAATCAGGGAAGAGGAATGTCGTTTTTGGGTCGATTAAGTCAGAAAATCAAAATAAAGGATCCGAATCCTCTGTCATTGGTAAAATGACCGGCAGTTTCGAGCCGGAGGTCGTAATCGAGTTCCCAAAAAGTGGGGCGGCAGTCGGTCGTTTTGGAGACTCGGTTGAGATTGGGTTTCTCCATGCGGAGCCAGATCTAGAACCATCTGAATCGAGCCTGTGGAGGGTTGATGAAGCAAACGCTTTGGAAAACCCTTTCATGAATCAGAATAAGAATGAGAATGAGGAAAATGAATATTATTCAGATGGAGACATGGTGTCAAGGAGAGGTTATCTCGATTCCTTGGGTGGATCAAATCTGCAAAAAAGGGGGTCCATAGAAAGGCCAGGGGTACAGAATCTTCAAAAAAGGGGGTATCTTGATTCCTTAGGAGGTCAAAACCTTCAAAAGAAAAGCTATTTAGATTCTTTAGGAGGTCAAAACCTACAAAAGAGAAGCTATTTAGATTCTTTAGGAGGTCAAAACCTACAAAAGAGAAGCTATTTAGATTCTTTGGGAGGTCAAAATCTACAGAGGAGAAGCTATCTAGATTCATTAGGAGGTCAAAATCTACAAAGAAGGAGCTATCTAGATTCATTAGGAGGTCAAAATCTACAAAGAAGGAGCTATCTAGATTCATTAGGAGGTCAAAACCTACAAAGAAGGAGCTATCTAGATTCATTAGGAGGTCAGAACTTACAAAGGAGGTCGAACCTGAACAATAGGTCTGTGGGGCAAAATTCAGAGAGGAAAGGCACCCTGGATATGTTGGGAGGACAAAATTTACAGAAACGTTACCTAAAAATGTTAGAGAGTAGGCATTGGCCGAAGAGGAGTGGTTTAAATATTTTAGGAGGGTCAGGTAGTTCACTTTTTGATATTCTGTCGAACGCCTCTCGAGGGGAGCTGTCCGATCCTCATAATACTTTCGACGAAATAATATATGTGAGCCAATCAGGGAAAAGAGGCGGTTTTGAAAGTTCTAATTCGAGCTCTCTTACGGTCGGTTCTCCGACAGGAAAGGTGGACGGTGCATTGACGAGAGTGGAGGTCATCGATGAGTCGAAACCCGGAGCTTCTTCGGGCGCGAGAAAACAGTCCGATTATTTCAAAGTCAACTTCAACGAGAGCAACGAGCCGGTCAGGTTCGCTGAGACTTCGACGAGTCAAAATTTGGACTCACTGGGAGGCACAAATCTCATCAGGGGTCTCGACGAGCTCCAAACTTTAAGATCGGTTAAACGGGGCCGCTGAACGCTTATAGCAATCGACAAAAAATACAGTCGTGAATGAATAAAAGACATGCATCTTCTCAGATTTAGCGTTCCAAAAGAACATCAAATATTAGGACTATTTCAAAGTTTCCGTTGTGTGAGACACTTCAAGTAGCCAGCTGCGGAGGTTTCGTGCATAATATATAGGTACAGAGTCTTCAGAGGAGATGATACAAGCCTCGATTCACGAATGTAAAGCCGTGCTAACAGTGCTGTGTTGACAGAAAGTGTTTGAGCAACGTTCAGAGCTCCCCGTGCGTAATACCCTTGCCAGTAAACTTCAACAAAATCTCGCAAAATGTTTGTTTTAATGTTCAATCGATTTATGAATTAATGATGAATTACCCAAGGAAATGAAACCTTATAACTATAGTCGTGAGCCAAAACTGAGCTTCCACCAAATTCTCATTGAAGGCAATAAAGCAGTCAAAGCTGCCACTTTTGAGGGTCCAAAATGGCATTCTACAATCCATCGCTAATTCAACCGGAGGAAGTAAAGATTAAATGTACCAATCGAAATGTATAACAATGACACAAATAGAAAAACTAAAATCGCAGTAATCTTTGCTCCAACAAATTGAATCATCGACGAATTGCGTAGAATAACATTAAAGATCCATAAAATGGCAGTACTAAAAGTTGTTGTACAAGCCAGTGGCGGCTCGTGCAATCTGGCAACCGTGCACTTTGTCCATTTAAACGTATGCAAAAAGATCGATACTAGGTGAGGCGCTACGCCTCACCAAGTAATCGATTATTTTACACAGTTTTAAATGGAGGAAATCCATTGTTGCCACATTGCACGAGCCGCCGCTGGTACAAGCGAGCCATCGTGTGACAAAAATGGTCATAAATCGACGACGGATTTATGAGATTTTGAAAAGAAAAAAAATCGAAAAAAGTAAATTCAGAGAAAAATCTGTTTAATCTACGCCGATTGTAATTTTTATAATGCAGAATGTTGCGAATTTTACAGTTAAGGATTGCTGTCACCGGTGCAATTTATCAACGATGGTTTTCCTCCATTTAAACGTATGTAAAATAATCGAATGTTCTGGAAGCAGTTGCTCCCGCAAATCTCGATTATTTTACATAAACTTAAATGGAGAAAAATCGCAGATACCCAATTTCTTGCTTTGTCGTTGTTCGAGGGCTCGATCGTTTACTATCGTCCAATTTATCGGACTTTAGTCAGAACCAAATAATAAAACCTCTGCTTGATTTTTTTGGTTGTTCTTATGTTCTTAATGGTTATCAATCCATTCATGAAGAACATGTTGTTCTTCCTAATTTATACTCCAAATTGAGAAAGGAAGTGGTTTAAATGTTTTGGACACATCGGAGTTAATCATATGTAGATTGTAGCCAGCTTTTTGTCGCGGGTCGAAGAGAACACTGATAGTCTGATTGTATATATAGTGGGCCGATCGATTCGACGCTTGTCTTTACATATGAAACTTTATTTAAAAAAAATATCAGCCATTTCCAAAACATTATTTTCATCTATCTGTTTATTTACTTCTTCTTACTTTTATTCACTTTTTATTAATTAATTTGAAAAAAAAGAGAAAAAAATGCACCTTGCACGTTTGTTAGTTTAAAGTTTTCCTAATTTCCTCCTCTTTTGACATTATCTTGTACAAAGAAGAATATACATGAACATCCTCACATTTTTTATACTTTTTATTTTTCCTCTAGCATGTTATATTTTATCGAACAATGTAAATATCGCATCATTAGCTGCATGGAAATTGACGCTTCATAGTGCTGAAGACTTGAATGTAAGTAGTGATACTTAAATATTGATTCCAATGAAAATAAATCAATTTAGATGGATGGATTTTTGTTTTATTTTTGCATTTCTTCAACTTATTTTATTTTCTCTGCTAAATTTTGATTTTGAGCATGGAAGCATGAAATATGAGCTTACACGCCATTTATTTAGGAACCGATTAATAGGATTCAGTCTGCAACTATGGACGATGGAAAAAACTTGCTTTCTTAGCAGGAAACTTTTCTATTTTCCAAAGAAGAGAAGCCTGCAAAAAAAGTTTTGGACTATCATCGATTTGGCTATGAATCAATATTGATTCCAAAGAAAATAAATCAATTTATACGGATGGATTTTTGTTTTATTTTTACACTTCTTCAACTTATTTTATTTTCTCTACTAAATTTTGATTTTGAGCATGGACGCATGAAATATGAGCTTACTCTTTGTTTATTTAGACGATGTAAAAAACCTATTTTTTTAGCGGGAAACTTTTCTATTATTCGGAAGAAGAAGCATGCAAAAAAAGAAGTTCGGACTATCATCGATTTGGCTATGAATCCTAGCGGGCTCACAAGTTCCGTGTAAAATATTTCAAGTCAGTATTTTTCGTTGAATTGAGTTAAAAGCTTAACAACGTAATTCAATCTGTTTCATATCGTATCTTTTCTGGAATAAATTCAAAGATTTGACACAGTTTTGAGCATAAGCAGCAATATATTTACACGAAAGAATTCATGGGCCCTTATGGGCAATTACCGACTTCAAGTGCAATTTTAATTAATTAATCGGTCAAAAAATGGATCAAGTCACTTTCGATCCTGCAAATTGTCAGACCCAGCAATCTGGCAACAGTGTATTCTTCTCATTTAATATTCGAGAAATAATCGATTTGTCACAAAGGCCTTTTAAGAATCGATTGTTTATCATACATTCAAATGGGCAGACTGCGAAATTTGCCAGATTTCTAGATCCACCTGTAATCCTGTACGTATCACTTAAAGAACTCATTGCTGGAAACCTGCGATAATATCCACGTTCACAAGTTCTGGATTCTTTGAGAGAAGTAAAAATAGCTTTTCTTATCCTTCTTCTTTCGCCTTATGAAAGCGAAGAGGAAGAATCAACAAGCAATCCACATCAAATTGAAAGGGTTCTTCAAGCACTCATGAACAGGGATCGATGGAAACATTACGGCTAATTTATCGTGAGGACTCAAAATGGCAAATAAACTCACACATGCTCATTTCACTCGGACTTAACAAACAGAAGGACAGTAGGATATCTATCTGCGGATATGGCTCAGATGAGACCGGGGACCTTTTAAGCTAGGAGAGAGCATGGGCGGGTACAGGGAATTGTCTTTCTCTCTCTCCTTCCATTTGAACTTATGTGTTAGAAAAGGATAGCAGAGGGGGGCATCACGTGACTTTGGCCCCCTCTTCTGTCCTTTTCTAACGCACGTTTTCAAATGGGAGGAGAGAGAGAAAGACAATTCCACACAATTCTATATCCACCCATGGGAGCTAGAGAGCAAACTATGTTAAGTGCGATGGAATTGACAATCGGCAGGGCACTCACTGGATCGAAACTTGGGAAGTTACCGGACAAAATTTTAAGCAAAAAGAATCAAGATAATGAAGAATACACATAGATATTCATTTAACTTGAAAATGTGTGAATTTATTCAACTAAGAGATTAAAATAAGGCAGAAAATGTGGTCCACATTGACAATGAAAAATGTTTAAAGCTTTGAGACAACAACTCTTCAAGTTCGGAAATTTTGTTATCCATTAATTTACTTTTATTTATCTATTTTTTATCTACATAGGTATTTAAGTTTATTTACTTATTTATTTCTTATTTTTTATGTATCTATGAATTTATATTTATTTATTTATTTAGTAAAAAGTAGTAGTAGTAGTAGTAGTAGTATACATACTATATTTAAGAAGTGTCGTAGCGACTTCGGCCATTGACACCTCTATAATCTAGGATTTAAACTGAAGCTTATTTCTAAAAGGTTTAATCCACATTTTTTTTATTTTTTATTTATTTATCTATCTATTTCTTTCTTTATTGTTTTTATTTATCTATTTATTTATTTGTTTGTTCATTTATTTGCTTAGTTATCTATTTATTTTTATTGTTTTTTTCATTGTTATTTTTATTTTATTAATTAATTTTGTCTTTAAATCATTTATTTATTTAATTATTTTAATTTCCTCCTCCCTCTCATGAATTATCATCATTATTTCTATCACCACCATCATCACCAGTCGTTCATATGAACATGAAAAAAGGAAAGGAAATTTAAATAATGATGCTTAAAAAATATGTAGAATGTGTGCATTTAAATACATGTGTAGTCTGAAACCATTTAACCACAGTAAAAAAGCAATTTTTGTACAGCAGTTTGTATAGTCGTGCTAAAAAAATTTATAAAAAAAAAACAAAACAAAAAAAAACAAAACAAAAAAAATTGTCCCGAATTATCCCTGTTTTGATCCACTGTGCAGCAGCGGCGCGGCAACTGCTCCTTTTGGAGCCTCCCACGGCCACAGTCAGCCACGCTCTTCGTACATCTCTTCATGATTGGCCTCCAAATAAAAGTATTTCCACTCTTTCTTTCATTTTAATTCCATCTAACTGCAAAGGCTCCCGTAGTTCTACGCATCAGAGCTTTATTCGGATACGAGAGTGCATGCAACGGACTGCTTTTAGTCAAACGATATATCTGTATAACAAGACATCAAATCCCGAACTAAAACAGCCT
The DNA here is from genome assembly GCA_011764245.1 of Trialeurodes vaporariorum. Lineage (NCBI taxonomy): Eukaryota > Metazoa > Arthropoda > Insecta > Hemiptera > Aleyrodidae > Trialeurodes > Trialeurodes vaporariorum. Next base: position 52,407,751 of record VMOF01000320.1, on the reverse strand, counting down.
CATTTTTAATTTCTCACTATAGAGGAATTGTCTTTTCGATCCTTCCGTAGCAGAGCCGTTCCAAATGAAACTAAGATGACGCCCAGCTAGTTAGACCGTTTTAATAATGACGTCACGTTTAAAATTGTATCCAACAAATGGCCTTTCTCAGTTACCTACTTTAGTAGCGTTTTGCTTTATCATCAAAAGCCGTTTGATGGCCATCGGCAGGTATTACTCATATTTTGCTTTTCCGACGGCCATCGGGAAGGGGCGAAGCCTAATTTAACTATTAATTTAATTTCACTATGTGGCAACGCTGCACCATCGGGCGATGGCCATCAACGTTGACGACCTCTCGCGCTCGTCAACCGTTTGGCCATCGCCATCGCCGATGACGGATAGACGATAGTTCGTCCAGAGCTGCCGATTTGCGTAGATTTAATGACATTTTGAAATTCACCGATGATTCCACCGGTTGAGAAAAGATTACATAGTTCAATTCAGTGTATGACTGTAATGCACGTAAATACTCTGATCTGTAATCTTTTCTCAATAGATGGAAACGGCGTTGAGTAATTAAAATATACCGATTGAGAAAAGATGAAAAACGCTAATATTTTCGTGCATTACAGTCATACACTGAACTAAACTCTGTAATCTTTTCTCAACCAGTGGAATCTTCGGTGAATTTCAAAATGCCATTAAATCTACGCAAATCGGCAGCTCTGAGTTCGTCGCTCGCCAAGCTGACATCGACGTAAAGTTACTGGATTTTAGCGCCTTTTTTGTGATTGGTCTGAGGAATATTATCGCTCGATGGCCATCGCCGATAACAAGGCAAAATGCGACTTTTGTAGGAATTGTTCCACTGGCGGCTCGTCAAGTGAGGTAATGGGGCTGTTGCACAATTTGTCTACAGAAAATTCAAGGGTCGATTCAGATGTAAAACTTTCCAAAAATAATGACTGTAGCACTAAATACTTACGAAATCCACTCCTAAACTCAAAGAAAATGTTTTGAAAGCGACCGTAATGGCAGGTACTAATAATTGTGGAAGGTTCTCGTCTTGATTTCGTCTTTCTTTCTAAGCTGAGAAGGGAGATTTATAGAGCAACTATAGTCACCAAAGGAGTGATTAATAGCCGATTGATGGTACCGAGACATCTAATAACACCGGTCCCAAAAAAAAGTCATATTGTATTGACCACTTCTTGATGGAGTAACATGGTTTATTATACGGTAATCTAATTTTATTAGTTCCCATCTCTGAATTATTACAGCCATGCGTTTAGAAGCATTTTATGAGTTAAAGAATGGATTTTGTCAGTTTTTAGTGCTACCATCGCGTTATTTTTGGAAGTTTTTACATCTAAATGGACCCTTAAATCACTTGTAGCTAGCAAATGTGTGCAACAGCCCTATTGAGGCAATGCTATTGCCTGTTTCAGAGAAGGGAAGAAAAGGAAACGAGAATCATCCTTTAAATCACTTGGAAACTTATCGAGAGTTGCACGATTTGAGTCTCAAAATTTCAACATTTCTCGTGGAAGGACTCCTTAATCCCCCTCCTCTCTTCAAGGTATGCCACTGCCCCGTCTCCCCCCTCCCCCTCCCACGACCTCAACTGTCGAGATTTTTTGTTTTGATTTCTCGCCAATCATCCTACGAAATCGGATCGAAATTGCAAGATGCCAATTCTTTATACGCAACTAAATAACTCGGATTTTACTTCAATGGTGGATTCAAAATTTTAATGTATTCAATAAATTTCAGCTCTCAAAAAAAATGTACAAGAACCAATGAGTATCAAATACAACGGTAGCATTTGAAGGTCAAAATAGGCAAGGCAAATAAATCTAAAAATAATTCGAATTCCCTCTCCAAAGTAGCAGAGGTTATTACTGATTGTGAGTAAGGTGAAGGGAGCCAAAATCAATGACACAGAGCTAAAAGTATTGGACTGGACCAGTCAGCTTTGTTTAATTATAGATAATCAGTGGGGAAGCGAGCAATTTGGCAACAGTGGTTTCTCTAAATTTAAAACCAATGGCGGCTCGTGGAATGTGATGTATCGATGTCTACTCCATTTAAAACTATAGAAAAGTATTGATCGTCTGGGGGTGCAATTGAACCCCCGAGAAATCGATACTTGTCTATAGTTTTAAATAAAGTGGGCATCGCATTTCACGAGCCGCCACTATTTAAAACTATAAAAAATAATCGATATGTGTATGGCGGAAATTTCTTTCACTTTGTATCGATTCTTTAACATTGATTTTGATTTGAATATAGGAAAATCAATCACCGTTGCCGAATGCGCGACATTGTAGATAACATGATGTTTATTTAGAGCTCGCAATTAGAGTTATACGATGATTAAGGAAGCAATTCATCGAATATTTGTCTTAAGTATGAAAGTATTAATTGACTTACATGTAGCTGTGGGTCTAAATTGAGATCCGTTTGCTTTATAACTATAAATATTTACACGCGTCGCGTATTGAGGCTAAGCGCCTTCAATTGACAGGTTATGCAAAAACAGAACTAGTATGTAGGAATAGTTAACTAACTAGCACGGCGACTTATCTTTTGATGCTGTCACAAGCGTCATGAGAAAGGGTGAAGTAGAGTCCCTATATACTATGAGAGTTGCGACAAGACTCCCAAACTGAAGAAGAAGAAGCGGATCAATGCAGCCCCCAAGAGGCAAATTGCAAATGGCGGATGGCCATTTGCCTCTGCGCTGTTGCCACTATTTCGCTATCTCTTACAGGTTAGATTCAGATTCTCGACAATAACGGTCGTTATTAAAAGAGATAATGTTCTCCGTAATAAAATTCAAGCAGAGGAAAAATTCACAAAAATTACCGCGGTCACTGTTACTTCAAATGTGTAATGAAAGCGAGTTCGCGAAAAGTAAACAAACCCTCCGCCATTTGTATTTTGCCTCTTGGAGCTTTCTTGGCAGCCTAAATCTGAGAGCATATCAGAAATGGATTCAGCAATGGCGCAACTCTCATAGTATATAGGGACTCTAGGGTGAAGCAGTACGTGAGGCGTGAGCGGTGAGCTATCCGAGCGAGCACCTGAGATATCAAATAAACGCTCGTTTTTAAAATGGGGTTAACGTATTAGACTCAACAATCTGTACCTTTATCGAGAGAAGGCAGTTTCATGTGTAACCTGCGTAACCACCATGGGGGATTTTTAGGTTAGGTTTAAGCGTATAATTTTTCCATTTATTCCCATGTATTTTGATGCATAGAGAAATTATATGATTAAACCTAACCTAAAAATCCCCCATGGTGGTTACGCAGGTTACTCATTAGACTGCCACTCTAAAAATAAATAAAAAATAATAAAAATAAAAAAAATATATAAATATATAATAGTACTTATGTTAGATTAAACTCTGACTACTTTTTTGCTTATCGATCGGCGAATCCGTAGCCACTGGAGTTTGAATTCCCCCCCCCCATTTTTTCCCATTTAAATACATGCGTTAGGAAAGGATGGAGAAAGGGACTATTAGGTGCACGGTGCAGGTCAGTGGCACAGCGGCGTAGCGTGCAATTTGGCAACGTTGCAGTCTGTCCATTTAAACTCAGGAAAAATATCGAACTATTGGGTGTTCGGTGAACACCTTCGCTTTCGACCTTTTACATGGATTTAAATGGACACAATACAACGTTGCCAAATTACACGCTACGCCACTGGTGCAGGTGACTTCAGCGCCTGTATCTATCTCTCCTTGCCTAAAATATTTGAACAAATGGACAAAGAGAGAGAAGGACGAATCCCAGGCTCCGGCTACAATACGTCAATCGATATGGAATCGGTGAGAATTGTAACTGGGGCAGTTGCAAGGGTCTGAAATGTTATGTTTTTTATAAAAAAAAAAAAATTTAAAGACTCGATGAGCTGAGAACAAAGGTGCCTTTGGTTTCTAATTGCGTCCAATTAGTCCGGAGATGAGATTTTGGCCCAAAATACATTGTTTTAAATAAGGAATCCCAAAGTAGTGACTCACTCCGCCCTTAACTTCTTACAACTTTATACACGAGCGTATCTCCTAAATCAGGACACTTACAATTAGGAAAACACCAAAGGCAGCATTGTTCTCAGCTCATCAAGTACTATTATTTTCTAAAAAAAAAAAAAAAAAAAAAAAAAAAAACAAGCAGGGAAAATTCCAACACGCAGGTGTTGGAAAAGCGTGCCACTAAAGTCTGAACAGCTTTAATGCTTTTGCTAGCAATGATAATAATTAGACAGCATTCAACATGGAGCTGATCTCGAGAAAATTGAGTCCAAAGTTGAAGAGCTAGCATTTAAACAAAAAACTTGGAATTACTTACGTTTTGATTTCATTCAACTACCGTGTTGTGTTTTTGCATTTCAACACCGGAAAAGTGGAATTTACTATGTAGGAAAGGTACTTAATTTTTAGCGTTTAAAGTGACTTGGTTCCTTTCTTCTGTTTTTTGGCATAATCACGAAAAACGAAACTCTAAGAGAAACCAAACGGCAGAGTTGGTTTACACTGTTGATTATTTTAAAATCCGTTAATCCGGACTTAATTCCGTTCCCAATTCTATAAAAGGAACCGAGTCGGAGTTGGTTCCTTACGTGACTCGGATTAAGGTTTAACCTAATCAGCCAAAGGAACCAAGTTCTCATTTTATTTCATCATATGGACAATGACATCAATGAGGCTCACCAGCTCACTTTTACCTGGAATTTTGACGGGAAATAGTTGTTATTACAGAAGAAGCACTTGTTGCTTCGAGATTCAGTATTGCTAGCTCTATCAATCAATAACTCAATTTGATCAAAAATGTCACTCGGTTCTTTTGTGACAAGTGCTGTCCAATTGAGCTTGTTTGGTGAGAAATTATGAAAAAAATAAATTTAGATCAGATGTATCTATAAGGAGATGAGTCAAAGGCGTTGTTTTTGTGTGTTTGTTTTTTGTTTTTTGTTTTCAAAACTTTGGAGGGCTCTAGCTCACAAGGGGACCTTACGGTGACTCCGCCTCCGATTTTGATCAAATTTTCAGGGATGGTAGTTCATGACAAAATATTAGACCCATATTTTTCACTTTTTGTGAATAGGCCTTAGTTTCGTCGCAAAAAATTTTCAAAGTTTCGGAAAAATGACGAGGAAATCGTCGCCGAGACAGCGCGCAGCGTTAAGTTGGGCAATTTCGGCTACAACGTTCAACTGCCGCGGTGGCGCGGTCGGTAGCATTTCTGACCATCCTACTCGTTGTCGCCGGTTCGAATCCCGCGACTCCTGTTAGTTCTTAACTTTTTTAAGCACACTTATATTAAAAAAAACAACACCACCACCACCACTAACAACAACAACAACAACAAGATTGACGCCGAAAGTCTCAAATAATAATAATAGAACGCATGTTTGATATTTTATGAATGGAAATACAAACTCACCAAAGTAATGTAGTTCAAAGCATTCATTCTATAGAATATTCGCAGTCCAATGAAAATCATACATTCAACCATTCATTGAAAACCACAGCTATCCCACCATCCAATGAAAGCCGTTTCATCCATTTCAGGCCACTGTTTCGTGCAAACTTCGGTGTTTTTTTTTTTTTTTTTTTTTAAATAACACAAATTAAATCCAAAAAATAAATTAACGAAGAAATTTACTTCAAATAGGGAACTCGAATGAGATCCAAAGATAAATACCAAAATATTTAGAAACCAAACTACGACGAAATAATATATTACGATCTATACCATCCGGGTCAGTGCAATTAATTTTGTTGCCCATTTTTATACACTTTATTTCTTTAATTGAATTTATTTTGATATTCTTCTGTGTTATTTAAAAAAAAAAAAAAAAAAAAAAAACACCGAAGTTTGCACAAAACAGTGGCCTGAAATGGATGAAACGGCTTTCATTGGATGGTGGGATAGCTGTGGTTTTCAATGAATGGTTGAATGTATGATTTTCATTGGACGGCGAATATTCTATAGAATGAATGCTTTGAACTACATTACTTTGGTGAGTTTGTATTTCCATTCATAAAATATCAAACATGCGTTCTATTATTATTATTTGAGACTTTCGGCGTCAATCTTGTTGTTGTTGTTGTTAGTGGTGGTGGTGGTGTTGTTTTTTTTAATATAAGTGTGCTTAATAAAGTTATAAACTAACAGGAGTCGCGGGATTCGAACCGGCGACAACGAGTAAGATGGTCAGAAACGCTACCGACCGCGCCACCGCGGCAGTTAAACGTCGCAGCCGAAATTGCCCAACTTAACGCTGCGCGCTGTCTCGGCGACGATTTTCTCGTCATTTTTCCGAAACTTTGAAAATTTTTTGCGACGAAACTAAGGCCTATTCACAAAAAATGAAAAATATGGGTCTAATATTTTGTGACATTGTAGATAACATGATGTTTATTTAGAGCTCGCAATTAGAGTTATACGATGATTAAGGAAGCAATTCATCGAATATTTGTCTTAAGTATGAAAGTATTAATTGACTTACATGTAGCTGTGGGTCTAAATTGAGATCCGTTTGCTTTATAACTATAAATATTTACACGCGTCGCGTATTGAGGCTAAGCGCCTTCAATTGACAGGTTATGCAAAAACAGAACTAGTATGTAGGAATAGTTAACTAACTAGCACGGCGACTTATCTTTTGATGCTGTCACAAGCGTCATGAGAAAGGGTGAAGTAGAGTCCCTATATACTATGAGAGTTGCGACAAGACTCCCAAACTGAAGAAGAAGAAGCGGATCAATGCAGCCCCCAAGAGGCAAATTGCAAATGGCGGATGGCCATTTGCCTCTGCGCTGTTGCCACTATTTCGCTATCTCTTACAGGTTAGATTCAGATTCTCGACAATAACGGTCGTTATTAAAAGAGATAATGTTCTCCGTAATAAAATTCAAGCAGAGGAAAAATTCACAAAAATTACCGCGGTCACTGTTACTTCAAATGTGTAATGAAAGCGAGTTCGCGAAAAGTAAACAAACCCTCCGCCATTTGTATTTTGCCTCTTGGAGCTTTCTTGGCAGCCTAAATCTGAGAGCATATCAGAAATGGATTCAGCAATGGCGCAACTCTCATAGTATATAGGGACTCTAGGGTGAAGCAGTACGTGAGGCGTGAGCGGTGAGCTATCCGAGCGAGCACCTGAGATATCAAATAAACGCTCGTTTTTAAAATGGGGTTAACGTATTAGACTCAACAATCTGTACCTTTATCGAGAGAAGGCAGTTTCATGTGTAACCTGCGTAACCACCATGGGGGATTTTTAGGTTAGGTTTAAGCGTATAATTTTTCCATTTATTCCCATGTATTTTGATGCATAGAGAAATTATATGATTAAACCTAACCTAAAAATCCCCCATGGTGGTTACGCAGGTTACTCATTAGACTGCCACTCTAAAAATAAATAAAAAATAATAAAAATAAAAAAAATATATAAATATATAATAGTACTTATGTTAGATTAAACTCTGACTACTTTTTTGCTTATCGATCGGCGAATCCGTAGCCACTGGAGTTTGAATTCCCCCCCCCCATTTTTTCCCATTTAAATACATGCGTTAGGAAAGGATGGAGAAAGGGACTATTAGGTGCACGGTGCAGGTCAGTGGCACAGCGGCGTAGCGTGCAATTTGGCAACGTTGCAGTCTGTCCATTTAAACTCAGGAAAAATATCGAACTATTGGGTGTTCGGTGAACACCTTCGCTTTCGACCTTTTACATGGATTTAAATGGACACAATACAACGTTGCCAAATTACACGCTACGCCACTGGTGCAGGTGACTTCAGCGCCTGTATCTATCTCTCCTTGCCTAAAATATTTGAACAAATGGACAAAGAGAGAGAAGGACGAATCCCAGGCTCCGGCTACAATACGTCAATCGATATGGAATCGGTGAGAATTGTAACTGGGGCAGTTGCAAGGGTCTGAAATGTTATGTTTTTTATAAAAAAAAAAAAATTTAAAGACTCGATGAGCTGAGAACAAAGGTGCCTTTGGTTTCTAATTGCGTCCAATTAGTCCGGAGATGAGATTTTGGCCCAAAATACATTGTTTTAAATAAGGAATCCCAAAGTAGTGACTCACTCCGCCCTTAACTTCTTACAACTTTATACACGAGCGTATCTCCTAAATCAGGACACTTACAATTAGGAAAACACCAAAGGCAGCATTGTTCTCAGCTCATCAAGTACTATTATTTTCTAAAAAAAAAAAAAAAAAAAAAAAAAAAAACAAGCAGGGAAAATTCCAACACGCAGGTGTTGGAAAAGCGTGCCACTAAAGTCTGAACAGCTTTAATGCTTTTGCTAGCAATGATAATAATTAGACAGCATTCAACATGGAGCTGATCTCGAGAAAATTGAGTCCAAAGTTGAAGAGCTAGCATTTAAACAAAAAACTTGGAATTACTTACGTTTTGATTTCATTCAACTACCGTGTTGTGTTTTTGCATTTCAACACCGGAAAAGTGGAATTTACTATGTAGGAAAGGTACTTAATTTTTAGCGTTTAAAGTGACTTGGTTCCTTTCTTCTGTTTTTTGGCATAATCACGAAAAACGAAACTCTAAGAGAAACCAAACGGCAGAGTTGGTTTACACTGTTGATTATTTTAAAATCCGTTAATCCGGACTTAATTCCGTTCCCAATTCTATAAAAGGAACCGAGTCGGAGTTGGTTCCTTACGTGACTCGGATTAAGGTTTAACCTAATCAGCCAAAGGAACCAAGTTCTCATTTTATTTCATCATATGGACAATGACATCAATGAGGCTCACCAGCTCACTTTTACCTGGAATTTTGACGGGAAATAGTTGTTATTACAGAAGAAGCACTTGTTGCTTCGAGATTCAGTATTGCTAGCTCTATCAATCAATAACTCAATTTGATCAAAAATGTCACTCGGTTCTTTTGTGACAAGTGCTGTCCAATTGAGCTTGTTTGGTGAGAAATTATGAAAAAAATAAATTTAGATCAGATGTATCTATAAGGAGATGAGTCAAAGGCGTTGTTTTTGTGTGTTTGTTTTTTGTTTTTTGTTTTCAAAACTTTGGAGGGCTCTAGCTCACAAGGGGACCTTACGGTGACTCCGCCTCCGATTTTGATCAAATTTTCAGGGATGGTAGTTCATGACAAAATATTAGACCCATATTTTTCACTTTTTGTGAATAGGCCTTAGTTTCGTCGCAAAAAATTTTCAAAGTTTCGGAAAAATGACGAGGAAATCGTCGCCGAGACAGCGCGCAGCGTTAAGTTGGGCAATTTCGGCTACAACGTTCAACTGCCGCGGTGGCGCGGTCGGTAGCATTTCTGACCATCCTACTCGTTGTCGCCGGTTCGAATCCCGCGACTCCTGTTAGTTCTTAACTTTTTTAAGCACACTTATATTAAAAAAAACAACACCACCACCACCACTAACAACAACAACAACAACAAGATTGACGCCGAAAGTCTCAAATAATAATAATAGAACGCATGTTTGATATTTTATGAATGGAAATACAAACTCACCAAAGTAATGTAGTTCAAAGCATTCATTCTATAGAATATTCGCAGTCCAATGAAAATCATACATTCAACCATTCATTGAAAACCACAGCTATCCCACCATCCAATGAAAGCCGTTTCATCCATTTCAGGCCACTGTTTCGTGCAAACTTCGGTGTTTTTTTTTTTTTTTTTTTTTAAATAACACAAATTAAATCCAAAAAATAAATTAACGAAGAAATTTACTTCAAATAGGGAACTCGAATGAGATCCAAAGATAAATACCAAAATATTTAGAAACCAAACTACGACGAAATAATATATTACGATCTATACCATCCGGGTCAGTGCAATTAATTTTGTTGCCCATTTTTATACACTTTATTTCTTTAATTGAATTTATTTTGATATTCTTCTGTGTTATTTAAAAAAAAAAAAAAAAAAAAAAAACACCGAAGTTTGCACAAAACAGTGGCCTGAAATGGATGAAACGGCTTTCATTGGATGGTGGGATAGCTGTGGTTTTCAATGAATGGTTGAATGTATGATTTTCATTGGACGGCGAATATTCTATAGAATGAATGCTTTGAACTACATTACTTTGGTGAGTTTGTATTTCCATTCATAAAATATCAAACATGCGTTCTATTATTATTATTTGAGACTTTCGGCGTCAATCTTGTTGTTGTTGTTGTTAGTGGTGGTGGTGGTGTTGTTTTTTTTAATATAAGTGTGCTTAATAAAGTTATAAACTAACAGGAGTCGCGGGATTCGAACCGGCGACAACGAGTAAGATGGTCAGAAACGCTACCGACCGCGCCACCGCGGCAGTTAAACGTCGCAGCCGAAATTGCCCAACTTAACGCTGCGCGCTGTCTCGGCGACGATTTTCTCGTCATTTTTCCGAAACTTTGAAAATTTTTGCGACGAAACTAAGGCCTATTCACA